>VDFB02301066.1:0-24313 GCA_007258455.2 Sequoia sempervirens
ACCTCTGAGGGGTTGTTGCATGTCCAAGAAAAAGTCATTTTTTCAAAAAACTAACATTATGGGTTTGCTCAAAAAGATATTCTCAACAAAACCTACGTCTTAGAATTTTTCATAAAAATTGCCCCTCGAGGAAGCTATTTTTAGCCTTTGTAGAAAAAGTTGTTCAAATAGTGTCGTGTGCACAATCATTCTTCCATATTTTCATAATGCAATTCTCTCAAGTTGAATTCAAGACCAAAATGGTCTTGCTTCGTGATTTCTTGAAGACGACTAACACTGATTTACATTGAGCACACCCAGAAGTTGATTTGGACAAGTTGGAAGGCGTAGATGGCATCACAATGCAAAATATTGAGCAATCCAGGTTGCTTGAGACAGGTTCATTTCCCATCTCAGCACAGAGCATTGAATTTATAATCGCTTGTGTAAAGCATTACAACCCTACTTCGTGGGAAATCCAACCAGCTGATGGGCGAACAATTTGCAATCTCAAGCCAAAGGATATCGAAAGATGCTTTGCTACTCCACCTTGTACAATCACCTTGGTCATATCAATGGAGGAGTTTGAAAGGGTGTTCAACACGTCAAAGGAAAAATGTTAGAAAAGAATAGCAAAAAGGTGGCTTAAAGAGAAAAGAAACAACTTGCCAAAGAACGTAGGACATGGAGAATTCATAGATGAGTATGCAATCATGATCACTCTACTCAACCATGTTACCAATCAAGCAAAAGCAAACAAGTTTTAGCCATGGATGTATTACATCATGTCTCAACTTGTCAACAGCAAAGAACACTATGACTGTCCTACTTTGATCAGTGACATTCTCCACAACCAGATGACCGAATTCTTCAAAGCCCACGAATTCCATATGGGTTCATACCTCGTATATCTAATAGCCTTTCAGGGCCAATTTAGAGGGTTGAATATCATTATAACTCTAGGTGTGTAGAAGGTTCATGAACATTTCTCACAGCTTGAATTCTCGTGTAATCAAAATGACACTTCAAGTGGGTGACTGACCAGTTCCTGATGCACATAGTGAGGGACCTTGATCATGAGTTACATGTATGCATTTCACCAGAAGCCAAATTGGCAATGGTAGATTGGGCCGATTGGATCATCTAATTCCCCACATTTACCTACATTTGCGTATATGGTTACTCAGGTCATCTAGCCATGTTACCCCGTTATCCATTGGATAAGGTGGTATTCATGGAGTTTCTATGGAAGTTGCACAAATTCCACACCTTTCTGCACAATAAACACAAGTCAATTTCCAACTTTCCTTTTTAGATGGGTATTTACAGGTGTAGATCAACAATTGATGCCAAGGCTATGAGCAATGAGATGAAAAAGATTAACCCTAAGTTTCTCATTGAAAGATTCTCATATGACCCTTGGGGTCACTTGGCAACTTACCTTGGCCACCATTCTTCACATAAACCTTCCATGGAGGATTATTGGTTTAGCTGTGAAGATGAGTTTAAAGTGCGCAGGTGCAACTACAACAAATTCACTCTTCCATAGATAGTTGATTTCTTGTCAGAGGATATGAAAGGATTATTAGATGATGATGGGGAAGTCATACTTCCCAAATTTTTTAGAGATCAAATTGACTCGTAGCCACTTCGATCAGTTGATTGGTACGCCAAGGAAAGCATATTCATTGAGGAAAGGACAAGCAGAGTTGTAAGGAATAGTAGGCTTTTCCTGGACAGTAAAAGAATGTGGAAGGTATTCATTCCAAACACAAAGCTACCATTGGATACTACCACACTACCCTCCATTTCCAAATCAAAACCTAGATATAAAACAATGTGCAATCATCCAAAGGGTTTGAAGAATCACAAGGAGCCCATGCATTCAAAAGGAAAGATGCAAATTGCTGATGTAAATCAACAAGAACAATAATTTGTTGCAGCCACAAATACCGTTCAAACAATGCCATAGGTTGAAGCAAAATCCCATTCTTTTTCCACCACCATAGTCGTCTCCAATTCACATTGACTTGGAGCCAGATTCGCCAGCTTGTGACATCTCAACACAATCTCACTCATCAACAGTTGATGGGATTAGAACTCATCCTTCCAACAAAGTCATCTAAGACTCATCGTCTTGGATTGAGAACCTCCTAGGTAGGAAGAGGAGAAAGTTGTCCTACCAATTGAACTTTGTAGAATTTGACAATGTCTACCAAGACACATCAAAAAAAAAAAGCTCAAAAAGCAAGTTCATATGAAAAAGAATACTGACAACGAGATTTTCATTGAGATTTCCACACCACCTGAGGATAAAATGTGGATCAAGTAGAGGTTGATGACTTCACTTTGGTGAAATCCAACCTTGGTAAAAGCATATGCCAAGCTGATGTAGATCTCTTTGAGGTTGCAACAGTGAGATTGAAGATGGTGAAGACAAAGCATCCCTCAAGGATGAAAACCAGCAATTATGATAATACATCTCCAACCTCCTTCACGGTAATTCAAACGTCACCACCTTGCTTTCACAAATGCTAGAATTACCTGCAAAGTAAAATCAACTAACTCAGTTGATTGTTTTAGGTATAAGAGTTCATCACTAGGGGTCGATTCATACTTGCAGAGTTGCACCAATTGAGGTACAATGCCCACGACCTTCATGCAGAAATCTAGGAATTAGAGATGAGATAGTGGAAGAGAAAACCTTGAGATGAAATCATGATCTCTCATTTGAGGATGGCCTACGATTCGATCACTGTAGAAGAGCATAAACAAAAACTTCTTACTTGTAGAGAACAATAAATCTTCAAGGTAAAAACCTGTGAGTTAATCTTTGTAGAGTTGATTAAGAGTAGAGAAAAGGTGGCAAGTGCCATCAAGTTCATAAGAACTTTCATATCACAAGTCCCTTGCCAGTATCAATGTGAGGATGGTGAGTACGTTGAGCTTGGCGATGTGCAATCAGAGTTTCAAAATCGCATCCATAGTAATTCCAGCGCTGACCCTATTGATTGCATGTTGACTCAAGTTGCATCCATGTCAGCAAAGTTTGATGACACAGCTGAAAGGATAAGGGAGTTACAGAATCAGATCACGAGTGGCAAGGATATGTTGTGATGAAATCACATCATTCATATGAGTATCAGTGCTCTAGATGATGAGGTAGTTAACAACTTCTTGGAGGAGATGATTGCTTGAGATGGTAACCAATGAACTACCAATTAGGAAATCCCACCTTTTCCAAAGATAGCATTTGACATAGCAGTTAACTTGATGCCTTTTCTAAGTTAACTTGTTGTCCCACCTTTCATGCATGTCTATTTTTGGAGACACCTTTGTACAATGGAGTTCTATTTAGTTTTAGAATTAGTTAATTGAAGTAGTCTTTCCAATTAACTATTATTTGTATTTGTTTAGACATAGGAAATCCCACCTTTTTGTATTGGAGGTCTTGAGGTTTGAAGGATAGCTCAACACAGCTGTGAAGTATGCATGTTCCAATTTTCAAAGCATAGTTTTTATCGTAGAGCTTTTTGATGTCAATAGATTAAAAAAAGTTAAGTTCCTATGATTGATTACTTAAGGAAGGACTAAAAGTCTCTGCACTTCATTGTATCATCTTATTTTGACTTATAATTTTAGATTTATATTCATGAAGATTGTATTGGACTACTTATTTCAAGTTTCATATGGTTTGGTACACCACCAATGCTTTTGTAGATCACAGTGTGTTATCTATGTTCTAGCGACTTAAAGAAGGTTGGTTTGTTGGTGAATGAAATTACTTGCATCATAAAGTAATTTCCTAAATTTGTGTAAAGAGGTTGTGTTTAGCATGGTAAATTCTAAGTATGTTGTGTGGAAGATCCACAAGATAATATTTAATCCTCTCATGTACAACAATAAGTCTGGAATTGATTTTTTGGGTATGAAGTGTTTGTGCTAGAGCCAAATGATTTGAAATAATAAAAAATAGTATAGAGAAGTGTTTTACAAGCCATATCATTATTTTGGAGTGATCCACATAATGTTGTTTGGTCTCTCTGGTATTGCCTCTAGTCTAGAGTTGATGCATGAAAGATTATATATTGTTCATGCCAACTTGACATGTGTTTCTTGTGCCAAGTGTTTAGGAGTGTGTGTCAATCTTGAGGATGTGTTCTATGGAAAATAGGCATTGACTATCTCTCAGTTTGAGCTACATATGATTTCCTTATATCATGGATGTTTTTGGAGCCAACTTATTGTGTTCATTCCATATCTCATGTTGTATATTTTTAGCTAACAAGGAGAAAAAAATTGAAACTTTTGGAGGATACAAATAGAAGATAAAATATATTTAAAAGGTGTGTGGATGTGTGGAAAATATTTTGAGAAGATAATATGTGAATAGGAATTGCAAAATCCCTTTTGATAATGAAATGTGCTAAAGAGCAATTCATATAGCTCAATAGTGAATGTATGTGAAACTATGAAGAAGCATGTGCAAATACAAGTATGAAAATGTGTGTTGAAGTCAATGAGATGAAGGAAGAAGTTTTTTTTTAGGAGATGTATGTGAATATACCAAATTCAATGAGCTAGAGGTAACAAAAGTGTTGAAATATTCTGGTAGTATGATGCGGTTGTGTTGTATTATGTAGAGAGTTTTAGAATTCCTTTGGTTGAAGCCACAAAATATATTGTAAATTCTATTTTTCATTTGTGAGGTTGGATTTGGATAGTAGTTCCAAGTAACTTGCTCACCGTGTTTTTTCCCTTGTAGGGTTTTCCACGTAAATCTAGTGTTATGGTTGCATGCTTATGTGTTCTTTTCATGTTTTATTTGGTTTTTTTTTTATGAATGGAAAGAATTCGATGAAGTATTGATTCACCCCCCTCTTAGTACTTTTATGTGTTCAACACTTTTAGTATTTGAATTTTAATAAAGTGATGGGAGTGTTACATGTAACTCCTTTGTGTGGTCATGGCTATTGTGTTAGGATTTGTTAAGGATTGATCTTGGCTTATGTGGCTTGAAGAGTTTGGGAAAAATATGGAGATTATGTTTGTGGAGGATGTGGAAATATGGATCTCTTTAGAAAAAGGTGGAAATTATGGATTGAGGTGGTGATGAAAGTGGGAAGAAATCTACTAGGGAAGAGGTTATTGAATTGATGATAATTAAGAAAATAATAAATTATTTTATAAATGGTAAAGAGACTCTTTTTTTTAAAGTGGATGAATAAAAATAGTTTGTTTCTATGGTAAAGTGAATGTGATTATTGGAGGTTGTGATCTTAGATTTTGGGACATTAGAAAAGCAGAAGTAGAAATTGAAATAGTAGCTAACATAAAAGGAACAAAAGAAGTAGGGTCATCCACAATAATGGGTTACACTTTTTGGCCAAATTTTGACATTGAAATCAACATTTTTAGAGAAAACTTCACTTTCTGACACTTATAGTAGGTAAACTATTAGGAATTTGAAAATGATGTAAACTAGTGATTTGTGAGATTTTTTCTATAGATTTTAAATGTATTTTTTTTTAAAAAAAAAATTGAAATTAAATTGTAATTTTTTTGTGTCTCCCTTGATAACTAGTTTTTAATAGTAAACAACATTTTTAAAAAGTGGTGTGTACTTCGGCAAGCATAAATTTTTTTCTACAAAGGATAAAACTATAATTCTTTTGAATTTAGGTTGGTAACACAAGTATCTAGGGCTTTCATTTTGTTTCATAGCATTTTGTTCAATAATTTTCTTTTAATTAAGTTTTGAAGTCAAAATATTTATAATTTAGACATAGGTGCACTTCGGCACACATAACTTTTTTGGTATGTATTGAAATTCAATTTTTCTCTTTTTGTTAGAACAAGGACATCAATACCTAGTGGATATATATTTTTCAAATTTTTTCCCTCAAATTTACTATTGTTCCACAATGATTTTTCATTGAACTTGACATTCGGTGAAAAACCTATGTATAGTAAAACTAAAAAATAAAATATAAAATAAAAACAAAATATATTAAATTTATAGTTGCTGGAAAGCACGTTTCGATCACTACAATCATCCAATTTGGTTTATCAAGTTGACTCCATTTGCACCTCCTTCCCAAGCTTCGATAGTCAAAAAATGCATAAATTTTGAAATGGTGGAGGGGAAGGTAAAAAAAGGGGGTTCATTAGAACCCCCCTTCTAATGAAGGGGGTTCATTCAAACCCCCCTTATATGGTGCAAAAGGGGGTTCATTAGAAGGGAGGGGGGTTCATTAGAAGGGGGTAGAGTTCATTAGAAGGGGGGGTTCATTAGAAGGGGGGTGGTTCATTCGAACCCCCTTCATTAGAAAGAGATGAAACCATTTGAATTTTTTGATAGGCATTTCTAATTATTCTTAGTTCAAAAATTGTAACCTTATTAGGTTTGCAGTACACATTAAAGAGAGGTGTGGATATCATTAGATAGTGACTCGTCTTAAAAATAAATAAAAATTAATGATGTGTTTTTAAAATAATTTTTAACTTTTTAAAAATCAAATTATTTTATAAATTACTCAACAAAATTGATATTATGTAATAAAAGCTCTCCTAGATTCAAAAATATAACTTATAATTTATTATAAGATACATTTGTATTCATAATTTATAGATTATTTTATTAATTAAACAATTTTATTTATATAAATTAATTAACCTATAATACTCATAAGATTAATTTTTTTAAATAAAATATTATTACCAATCATAAAATTGATAATTAATTATAATATATATTTTTTGAAATTATTAAATTTATTAATATGAATATTTGAAGAATGTAAATATTTTAAATGTTTAATTTAATACATCTCATTTATAAAAATATTGGTATTAAAGTAATTAATTTTGAATAAAAGAGTGCCACACTATACCTACTCAACTCTCAATGGTGTCCAAGGGCCTCTTATATTGCTATGGCCTCAAACACTCTTCAAATATAAAATGTCATGTGTTCATTTTCCCACTACTTCTACACTATCCTACAAAGAGCTCCTTCAATCCACTAAGTATCATTCACCTTTTGATGTGTCCAAGATGAAAAATCGATCTTTGAATGGTGATAGGGTTTCTAGTGTGTTTTTTGCTCCTTCCAATATCTTAGACCACTTTTCCACCTACATTAGCTCCTTTGGAATGATATTAAAGAAAACTGCATTGGATGAACTCCACCCCAAAATGGGTCTCTTGAAAGAAAAAAACATTTTTTGAATGAAATTGTTGCTTTTGATCATGAACACTTCGATACTTGTATGATATTTTTTGATCGAGTGGTAAAGAAGCATTAGATGATGAAGATGCACACACAAAACATACATTAATTTTCTAATTCCATAATTTTTGGCTTAGTGTAGTGGAGCTAAATAAATGAATTAAATAAAATTGGCAACCCATTCTTAATGGCAAGATTAGCATTGGCCCTTGCTCTAAAGGAATTTTTTACATGATCTATGAATATTCTAAAAGAAAAGAGTTGTTGTTATAGAGGGATCCTTCGATATGGAACAAGGATATCCTTAGCACAAAACCTTGGGTTCTTGAGTTTAACCTCTTCAATGAAATTACAAATATAACTCCAATTTTGGTTTAATTACCTAACCTTCCACTGCATTTTTCAGGGAACTTTCTTGTTTGTCTTCAACTAAAAATTCCATTGGGAAATGTATTTATGGGCCAAATGCTTCCAAATAGAAATGCACTTTCGTTATTTAAAGCCATATTTCACCTCTAGAGATTGTAATGCGAGGATCATGGTGTAAAGGTGGCAATATTATTAGCTGATTTATGTGGTGACAACTTTTTCTGAAATTAATGAAGCGAAAAGGGGTTTTGGAGAGTTACTCAGCTTTCCAAAATATAAATTATGATTTGTTTAGTTTAATAAATAATTATTATTCATTTTCTATTAAATTCACGAATAAAGTCCCTGTCGATAGTACAGTTGAAAACATCTATAACTTTCATTGGTATCATATTTTTTGAATCGAAACATCGTCATTCTATGCTTCACATACTATAGGATTAAAAAAGAAAAATTAAATTTCATGGAACGACCAAGTTAAAGGTGAATTAGGGCAGGGATAAAGTTTTATATTTTCTAAAAAGTTGTAATAAAATTCATAATTAATTATTTTGCTTGGAAAAAATTACAAAAATAATATGCATCATATCCTAAATGGAGTCCTCTATATATATAAAATCTTACAAAAATTATTATCATTTTTTGTATGGTTAGGGTGGTGAATGAGACCTACATGTATTTTCCCTAGAAATTTAAAGTACCTCTTTTGCATTGAAATTTCAAATTTTCCTAAATAGATTTTATTTATTTTTAAATATTTGTTTTTTTAGAAACTACATTCAATTTTCACTACAAATTCTATTCTTACATATTTTTAAAATAATATGAATGCTTATTCAAATATTTCGTCAAGTTGCCTAACAGCGATTTTTAAATTTTTTGCCTTAAAGGGGCTTTTTGTTTTTTGCATGATGATGCACTTTTACCCTCTACTAGAATACTAGTTGAAATGGATCTCTCTAGCCCTTATTAGTGGAAATTGAAATCAAGACCTCAACAATAAGATATTGAACCAATGAATTGATTATGAAGGAATACAATTTAGATATATGTTTTCATAGTTATTGCATTGACAAAGATAGTGAGTGTAAAAAAATATTTATAGTGTCCAAGCCTCCTATATTCAACCAAATATTGCATGGTATAGAGAATTCTATACCAAATCTTTCACTAATCCTCCACAAACACCACCTACCCAAAATATTCTTTAAAAAGGATTATTACCTTCCTTGAAGATTAGCTAGTCAAATTAGTAACTCATACAACAAATTTGCAAGAATAAAATTGGTTCCTTCTTTGAAAACCTATTACAACTAAGTATGATGGATAAATGAGGAAGTTCAAAAGTTTAGTAGATGCAAAGGACTTAGAATTTTAATAGACTTTTAGGCTTTAGGGATTAGTAATTCCAAAGGAATGATATTGAGGGATTGGAAACTTTAAAACTCTAAAAAGGGGATTACAGGGGAAAAGTGGAATTTTGAGAAAGGAATGCTAGAGATGACAAGTCTAACAAGGATGCTAAGATGAGAAACTCCAAAACTCTAGAACTCTTACAAAACAACACTTAGATGGAATTTTAAAATCAAGTTAAGTGGGTCATTCAGATTGGTAGGGAAGGTATATAGGTTTGGAAAACTCCAAAATTTTGAAAGGCCAACAAACACAAAAAACACCAACGAAAACACTAAAAACAACCCAATCTTAAATTTTTTATGGATTTTTTCATCTTTTGACATTATTGGACCTATTTAGGATGTCTTATATTGGTTATAAACAATAGATAAAATGTGACTAAGATACACAAAATGGAAGGGACTCAAGAAAAAATAGCACTACAAATTTGAGCCCTAATAGTATATACATATATTAGGCATACAAAATCACATGAGCATATTGATGATCATTTAGATAATGAGGTACTATTATGTTTCTCAACACATAATGTTGGTGTGCAATTAAAGGGTACGTGCTAGCATGGTTAATGGGGCACTTGATATTATTACGAATGTAATACATTCTAAAGGCACCAGACCATATGACTTACCATTGTGTGTGATTGTTGAGTTTGATAAATATTTTGATAATTACATGAGTGTACCATGAAACATGAATGGTCTAAATTTTATCCATATTCCACCTATTATAAGAGGCAATTACACAAATTCCAATAAAAGTGACATGGATTTTAACCATACATTAGTCACAAGTCCCACGGTTACATTAGAAATTACCATAATAGAATAATAATTGAATATTATTAAAATAATAATTTCACATAGTAATGACTAATATATAATCAAGAAATAAATACTAAAATAACTTTAGGATAGCTTTTGTAATAGAATTCTAAAACATGGATGTTATTCAAAAAAATTTAAAGGAGTGAATTATTTTTATATACAAAAAATACAGTATTGTATTGTATTTTTACTTTATTTTGAAGAGTACAACAAATTATTTTTTGAGTTGGAAATCTTGATAGCTGGAAATCTTGATAGCTTTTCATTGTATTTGAGATAGTTTTGATTTTTTTTTAAATTTCATGAAAATGCCATTGAAACATGCAAAAAATAATAACATTGACACTGTTGTTTTGTCTTTCAAAAAGAAGTTTCTACTCCTCTATACATGTATAAGCATTTGATAAAATATTACATAACTCAAGGGAATAAGATTGGATAAAATATCACCAATAGTGGAATGGTGCAATGGTTGAGTTGTTATGTTGTTATTCTTTCCATCAAGGTTCAAACTCCATTAGGGTGAAACTGTTAGAATTTATATTGGGGATGAGGTCCATCAATTATGACCTCACCAATTCCTAGCTCTGGGTCAAAAACATTTACCCATCTTGATAAAAAAAAAAGATTGGATAAAATATCTAATGATGGTTATAAGCACCTAAAATAAGTGTTTACCCAACTTAATAAAAAAAGATTGGATAAAATATCTAATGATGTTTACAAGCACCTAAAATATTAAATTATTGAATAAAGGAGTGTCCTTTGTTTTGCATATAAAGTTTAGGACCTAATATATAATTAAATATTTGTAAATTAATTATAGGTCATTTTAACTAACATGTAATTAAGAAAGAAAAATTTAGGATACCTTTTGTATTAGGACATTGAAATGGATGTAATTTGAAATATTTTAAAATGACATGAATTATTTTCATACACAAGGAATACAATATTATATTGTAAAATGACTTATTTTAAAGAGCACCATAAATTCTTTATTTGAGTCAAAGATCTTGGCAGCTTCACATTGCATTCAAGATAGTTTTTTTTTAATTATATTTTTTAAAAATTTGAATATTCTAAAAATAGTAACTCATGAATCCTTTGTTTTGTTTTCCACAAAGTTAATCATATATGTATTTTAGCTCTGGAATTTTAGACATTGCATGTCTAAGATATGTTTTATTCATTAAACTTTTTAGCTACATTTCAATTAAATAAGATTTATTCAAAGTTTTGCAATTCTATTTATTTGGAAAATTATGCACTCCTAAAATATTAAAGGTCGATTATCCTTATTGATGATCATGCCCAATTAGTTTTTGTGAAAAATATACTATTATATCTAGGTATACTCCACTTAATTCTTCTACTTCATATGAAATTTAAATTTTAGATGTCAAACATTAAATAATTGTATGTTAATCAAATAATATTTTTCGTGTACACTTTCTAGTATATTTTATCATAGGGAACACTTATGAGAAATTATTGCAAGCTACATTCTAGCAATTGTGACCTTAGAGACATTTTTTTTTCCATAGGCACAAAACAAGAACAAGTCAAATTTAGAAATACGTTGAAAAACATGAAAAAATGCATGAGTAACATATGAGAATTGATAAGTGCTCTTAGGATGAATGAATATCTCTATTAATGTTGAGGAATATACATTATCTAATACATCTATGCATTTGTATCAAACAAACAAATATGGTCATGCTTTACAATAAGAGAATCTTAAAGTCATTAATCACACCAATTATGAGCAACATATCTGCATCTACTAGTTGTACAAAATCATATGAAGATGATGATTCTTTTAGACAATGGGATACTATTGTGCATTGCTCAACACATAATGTTAGTGTGCAATTACTAGGTAGATGTTACGATAGTTAATGGAGCACTTGGTACTATTAAGAATATATAATATTTTGAAGGTAGTAGACCACGAGACTTTCTCATTATGTGTGATTGTTGGGTTTGATAATTATGTAGGCGTGTCATGAAACATGATCAAACTAAAGTTTGTCTATATTTTGCCTATCACAAAAATCAATTGTACACAAATTCAAATAAAAATGGCATGGATTCTAACCATACACCAATTACAAGAGCTTACATTAGAAAGGGCCACAATAGATATTGATGATACAAAATAAAATTTCTCGACTCATGCTAAATATCATTAATATTCTTATTCGAACATTGACTAAAATAGAAAATATTGGGACAAAGAAGACCTAACAATCCATATCTCTAAACTAGTATTCCAAAGCAACATTGAATGAACATCTGTTTTGGTGAAATTGGTATGATTTCTTATTTGGTTTGGTGGAGGAGACGAAAGAAAACGAGCAAAAGAACCCTCAAGTAGTATCTCTTTTGCACCGAGTGATCTGAGTGCAGGACCTCTTGTAAGGATTTGCCTGCCCAGACTGCCCGCAGTTATAATAAGAATTACCTGTATTGGAGCATGGCACTCTATCCGGTCGCAGCACATCATAGCTTATGTACTGCTTCGTCCCCAAAATTCTCCTGTGAATTTCGGAATCCATGAGCATGTCTTCATCGCCCAAACACTCCCCGATCGCCCCATCACAACCCTTCTTCGAATAAAACGAAGAAACTTTCATGGCATTTTCGTCTCCCAACATAACGCTGGTAGAACCCACAGAGTTCTCCACATCCACCATGAAAAGCAGCAACACCAGCAATACGCCTGTGCACGGTTTCGAACCCGCTACCATCTTTACCACCAATAGAACTGCAACGTAGATAAGAAACTTGTTTGAAGTAAAGTTTACTGGCTTTTTGAAGATAGCGATGAGTGAAATAATTGTTGAAATCCATGGGCGATTTTGGAGTGATTACAGAGGAAGTTCCAGAAGGTGAGGCGGCAAGCTAAGATTGAAATAGGACAAACTTTCTGTTTTTGTTTGTGGTAAATTTGGAAGTGGTAATGGAATGTTAGTTTAAATTTGGTGCGTTTGTCAGAGGAGGTTAAGTATTCATTTCATGAGATATTTCAAGTGGTGCAGATTGGATAGATACGAGGAAGTTAGACTACTACTTATTTCTACATGGGTGGTTACAAATTTGTTACAAGATAGATTATTTATTTGTTGGGTTAGTAATTTGTTGGAAGAGAGATTTTAGAATATATATATATATATATAAATAAACAAGTATTGGTTTTAAAAAAGGGAAAATAATCTTTTTGGTTGGTAAATAGTTTTAATTTTGTTAGAAAAATAATTTATATTTTAGATATTTGAAATTGACGAAATGACATTGCAGTTCATTACGGTTCAATTATTTCTATTAAATAATAAAAAGCATTATTCATCTACTATTGTCGTCTCTTATTCTTATCCTTAAATCATTTAATCATACTTCCACTATAGTCTACATTAGATAAATAAATCAAAGTATTTATTTGTCTAGGTCCCTCATCCTCCTCCCAAAAATTAAATAAATATATCTATTTTTTTTTTCTATCCACTTTTTATTAAGTGGACTAAAACTAATTAATCCACTAGTCCTCCACTTAGCGCATTCCTAACCTTGGTCAAACCCTCTCAAACCCTCTCAAACCTTGCACATCCTCCAAAGTGTATGTAGGCACATGCCTTGTACACAAGGTATTGGTCTGTGTACATGTGACATGGGCCCTGGTATATGTCATAAGGGTAAAGGACTTACCCATACTCCCAAGGTACTTCAAAGTAATTTTATTTCCATTTCATCCATCCACTTTCTCCAAGGAAATCCTCAACCATTGATTCTCCTTTAATCTTGGCCCCACTCACCCTCATCAATTATCTGGAGACACTTTTTCTCTCTTCATCAACCTAATCCTCTCAACTGATTTGAGCCCTTGATCCCTCAAATTAATCATATCCATCAAATCTCTCATCAAAAAATCTACAAATTGGCCTCAACCTAAGTTATTTTCAAGACACTATGGAATGCAATGTTATGCTAAAGGTAGGAGCACCCATTTATCATCGATCCAATTATCATATAGCACAAGCATGATAGCTTGATGCAACAAGGGTTTGTGTTGGTGAGATTCCTTTGTATTTTTATCATTTTTTTATTAACTCTTACACCTAATAGGAGTTTTATATATACAATGATTACAATTTGTTAACTTAATTTAATTTACTTTTTTATGCTCCAATTTGTATGTACACATCTTTGGCATGCCCAATAGGACCCTTATCTTCTTTTCTAATTGTTTTCTAGTGTTGTTAGTTATTTTTCACTTGCATATTCTAGTTTAGTGCATTTGAGACTTGTTTTAGTGTTTTCAGCCATCCTATGGTATTTTTGAAACACATAGGGGCCAACATTCATATTTTAGTACATGCATAACATGTTATGGTAATTCTATCACAATTCAGTACATCTACACTAAGCCTAGTAGCTCGGTAAGTTCTTAGAACCAATATTCATTTTGATTACTTTTGAAATATAACCTATGACCATAGTTGGATTGATTTTCTATAGATCAAGTCAATCATCCATAGTGAATTTGAGGATTATTAAGCATAAGAATAGGGGAAAATGGTTCATTGATCCTAAACTAGTTACATTATTCTTGGGAACAAAGTCAACAAAACCCTTAAGAGGTGATTCAATGTAGGTGTAGGATTTACAAGAGAGATACAAGGCACCACTTAAAATTTTAAGAGTATTTCTAATGCAATCACATATAGAAGGAGAAAGGTATTTCTTTATGGGGGAGAAAGTGATTGAATTAACCTCACCATAATCATATGAAGAGGTGCAACACAATTCAAATTTCAAATATCTATTAAATATTTTATTTCAAGGATATATTAAATATCTATTATACACACTCATGGACATATAAATTATAACTTTTTATTTAAATCTTTTTATTTTCTCTACATTTTTTAATTTAATTTTTACTTTTATATCTATTTAAGATAACACTTGTATGAAATCAATCTAGCCTAAGATAATTCAATCCTCTATCTCCCTTCTCCCAAAGGGTTTCTCTCTCATCAGTTTTCCCATTAGTTCCTACCAAATATTGGACTTGATAGAATCTAAAAATGTTGAAGCTTGGGTGGCCCTTGGCATAATGGACTTGCAAGCTAGTAAAAAGGGTAGTGTTTATGAAGGAATGGAAAACATGCGTAGAACCTTTGAATTATATACCTGTACTATGCAATGGCATTGAATCATTTAGCAAACCATTTTTTCTTCACAGAACAAATTCAATCCTCCATCTCCCTAAACTCCCAAAGCGTTTCTTTCTCATTAGTTTTCTTTTAGCTTCAATTCATGAATTTATTTAGAATAATAGGCCCCAGTTTCATGGTAGACATGGATTAATTTTAAGTCATTGGAAACCATTCTTAAAATTTTTATTGACTCTAGATCACTAATGTTACCATTTGGATTTGGTTTTGAAACATTCCTTGTATATGCCAATAGACAAAATGTTTCAATTGTTGGCAAAGAAGGTAGGAGGTTTTTGTCTAAATTCAACTTTTATTGATTGATTTGATCAAATATTAGGTGAACCTTATGAGTTTTTTAAACCTAAATCATAAACTTGAGGTTCAAGGATTACTCAGGTAGAAAACTATATGTATGTTAATATGTTAGAGACTAGTGTTTTTTAATATGCAAATGAAATATAATTTCCATAAATTGAAAAATTCAAGCAAATAGATTTAAAACATATTGACAATACAAATGATTTTTTATAATTTTAAAATGTTCAAGAAATTAGATTTAAAACATAAAGCGATGCAAATGAATTTTTTCCATTTTCAACTATTTAAGCAATCAAGGTTTTCAAATGCAATTTTTTTTGTTTGATTTCAATTTAGAGTTTTCAAATGCAAATTTTTTGTTTGATTTCAATTTAGGGTTTCAAAAGGTAATTTTTTTGGTTTTGAAATGTTTTTTTTTGTTTGGTTATGATTTAAGAGGTATGTGCAGGATCATCATGGAAAAAATAGGCCTTAAGTGACAAAAAATTTAGAAAAATTAGAAGTTAGGCAACTTGACATAAAAATTTGAATAAATTATCTATATTATTTCAAAAATATGTAAATAGAATCTATAGAAAATTGAATGTAGTTTTTAAAATGCTAGGTTTATTTAAAATAAAGGTGAAATTTTGAAATTTCAATCTTGATGGTACCTAAATTTTTAGGGAAAAATAAAAGAAGTAGGTGTCTATCACGACCACCATAACCACAATAAAATGATAATATTTTTTATAAAGATTTTAGATATAAGTAGAAGAGGACTCATGGCCCGATATGATGCATATTTTTTGTAATTTCTTTCAAGTAGAAAATAATTAATTGTGATTTTTTATACAACTTTAAAAATATAAAAACTTGTATGTCGACCACCTTGGCTTAGTCAAAATTCATGAAATTCAAAACTCTTTTTTTAATCCTATAGTATGTGGAAGCATAGAATGTGACTATGTTTCAGTTCAAAAATGTGATACTATTTGAAAGCTATATATGTTTTTCAATCAGCCTATCAATCGGGACTTTAGTTGTAATTCAAATAGAAAATAGTATGATATTTATTAGAGATTCAAAGTAAAACATAATTTATATTGGTGGAACGCTAAGTCTACAAAATTATCCTTTTCGTTTCATCAATTTTGGGTAAAAAGCCGTCGACCCACATCCCCATCATATCACCACTTTTTGGTCCATCATGATCCTGAATATTAATATTAAGGTTGATTTTAATGTTGGATTTCAATTTAAGGTTTTTTTTGTTTCATTTCAACATCTGAGGGTTTCATTTCATGTTTTCTATTTGATTTCTACAAATCACAAAATTTCTTTTACTATGGGTAAATAAAAATGCAAAAAACTCAATACAAATTAAAAAATATAGACAAAAACATAAATTTATATCTAAAAATCAAAAAAATGTGAAAAATGAAAAAAGAGGGGGTTGGGCGCTTGACCAGATGTCACTTTTTGTTGAGCTTCAACCAAGATCCCATGTGCAAGTGAAAATGACATTAGTTTCATTTTTTAAAATAAATACCACTACCAAATAGGATCCCGTTTTGTAAAAAGTAGGATCCCATTTCTCAAAGGTCAGCTCAAGACACCATTACTAAACGGGATCCCAATTTTTAAAAAATAGGATCTCGTTTAGATTTTCAGCTCTAGACCCTGAACCTAAACGAGATCCCATTTATTGAAAAATGGGATCCTATTTTGTTGAACCTAATTTCAAGTTTTTTGCTTAGGTAAAAACTTCCACACCTCATGGACTCATCTTCTTGCATTTACCCTATCTCTCACTAAGAAGCCATGAACAACCTCTAAGATGAAATTTAAGTTGCAACTTACAATTGTCTTGCTCAATCTCACAATCAAGAAATAACATGCAAAGTATTGGACAAGTGTTGTCACTTCAAAACATGTGGAGCTTCAAGAAATGTGTAGAGAAAAAATCCAAGAACAAAGTGTGACCCATTAGAGAGAGAGAGAGAGAGGAGAGTTAAGAATCTTCCTTTTTTCATAATGGAAGGTTTCAAAAAAATTGAGCCTGACTGCCACACAAGAGCATTACATCTAACATATTCTTGAAAATGTAACATTCCAAAAGCCACTTAAATCACAATTTTCCATGGGACATTAGCACATTGTGTAGACATCTACGCGTAGCACTCTCGTCTGAGAGAAATAGACTCAAATTTCCAGAATCATAATTTTTCTAGACAAAAATTATTCTGGGGTTAACATCTTATGTTTAAACTATTTATAAATCATGAGTCAAAAGGGGAGACATTACATAGTGTGAAATTGTAGGGTATGCAATTTCCTACACTACAATCCCACAAACATGAAGGATGATGATAATAACAATAACAATAGCGGTAATAATTTTCAATCACAGGTAGTCTTGACCTTTGTTGTAATATCTTTGTAATGGTTTGTGGAGAGAAGAGTGTCATATCAAGCTTGCAAATATATGGGTGGGGAAACCAATATTTGTAAGTAGTTTGTAGAGTTATGTAGGTATTTTAAGATGCATGACACTTTATAAACCTTGCAAGAATGATTCAAGAGTTGACATATATTTTAAAGACAATGCATTTATGTTTATCAACAGAAAATTGCATGTTGTTCAAAATACATGTGATTCAATTTTTCTATCATTGATGAGATGAATAATTAATGAAATTCATATTGTCTTCCATGGTAAGCTTTAACCTTTCCAAATTTCTTATCATGTGGTGTAAATAGTCCTTTGAGGTAGAAAAATAGAACCATAAACAAAAGAATTGTTACTTTATTAAACACGGCCAATAATAATATTATTGCATTTTTCTAAAATTTAAAAAAATAGACCATTGAAAACTTAATTAAACATAGAATTTACCTTATCCCAAATATCCAAGAAGGTAATGCTAGATGAATATCTATTATTGGCACATACCCCTAGCACTTGAGGAGTGGCGTATACATATTTTCCATTTAACCTATTTCTGTTGTTTCTCTTTGTCTTACAGGTGAGGAGTAAGTGTTCCTTAGCACAAGAATTTGGTCACAACTGAAATAGAGGATAAATAGGAAAATAGTATGACAGACCGATAACTTAAAAGGAAAGTCATTGCTGTAGAAAGCACAAGATAATAGCAGAAAGCATTGGAAATGCTTTGATGATCACTACTCTCTCTTCTTAAGAAAAAAATGTAAGCATGTTGGAACAGGCCTTTAAGCACCTCGCATGGAAAGCAAATATAGTCTTATATTCTAGTATTAATCTTTGGAGTAACCTAACTCTGCATTGCAGACCATCAAAGTTTTCCATTATTAATCCGAAGGACCTCGCATGGAGAGTAAATTTAATCTTATCGAGTTTGTTAAGGGAGGGAGTATGTGTTCTACTATGAGTCAGAAAAAGCAAGAATCCAATCAATCCAGATGATACACATTAGTACATTCATTAATAAATAAACCACCGATTCTCACCTTTTCAAACTCTCTTTAATACAATTATTAGAATGAAGAGGTATTTTTCACAGCATGTCAAATTATGATATTGCTATGATTCAATCGTGTAGTTTTCTCAGTCAAATTCATTGATCCATGTTTCATGAATAGTGGTTCAAAAGAACCATCTCTCATGAGAATGAATAATCCACTTAGCATTCATTACATCTAAATGATGTCCATAAAGATGAAGTATTAGATCTTTCCAAAGGTTACCCATTCCAATACTATTCCAAAGCGAACACACTTAACCATAAAATTTTAAAAATGCTTTCCAATAAAAATTACAGCAGAGAGATTCTGTAAATGAAAACATAACCCTACAAAAATAAAAAATAAATAGAAGGAATTCTCCCCATAATTTTATTAGCTTAAAAACAGAGAATGAGGAAAGGAGATGAAGAGCAGCCCTCAGCTAGTATCCCGTGCACAGCGAGTAATCTTAGTGCAGGGCCTCTTGTAAGGATTTGCCTCCCCAGACTCCCCACAGTTATAATAAGAAGTACCTATCTTGCTGCACGGCACAGTGTCCCCTTTCAGCGCTCCATAGCTTATGTACTGTGTCGTCGCCAAAATCCTCCTGTTAATTTCCGAATCCATGAGGATTTCTTCATCACTAAAACAGTCCCCGATCGTCCCATCACAACTCTTCTTCGTACAAAATGATGAAATTTTCATGACATCTTCGTCTCCCCACATAACGCCCGTAGAACCCATAAAGCTCTCCACATCCGCCATTAAAAGCAGTAGCACCAGCACTCCGCCCACGCACGGCCTCGAACCAGCGACCATCTTCCCCACAAGAAAACTAGAACGTAAACAAGAAATTTGTTTCGAGTGAGTTCAATAGCTTGTTAAAGATAGCAAGGAATGAAATGTGAGTTGACGGAGATCCCTAGGCCGATTCTTTTGGATTCATTTGGGAGGGGATTTGATAAGGCCATGTGGCAGGCTGAGATTCCTAAGGGATGTTGGTAAAATGGAATGGAATCAATTTTTGTAATAGTCTTGTCTCTTTCCAATTAATTATTCTATGTGGACCTTATCCTTTTGATAAGATAAAAATTATATTTTTAATAATGGAGTTATGCTTTAGAAAAATAAAGCAATTAATAAAATAATATTATGGAGTGTAGATTTCATAAAAAGTTGTAATCATCGACACATTGGACATGTATTTTATTATGATAGACTATATGATAATTATTAATAAGTGTTTAATTGGCATTCCCCACAAAAATGTAGATTGTTTTGAGAAGACAATATTGTTAATTTATTAATTGTTATTTTGGAGAGGGAAAATGACGTATTATAATTTGTGCGATGTTGGTGTTATATATTGAGGAGCTTGTTGGACTTTTAGAGATCTTTAATTTTTTATATAATTTATGTTTTGACTTGAGTCTTCTGATCAAACTATCAATTCAAACACAAAAAAAATTGGATTAAGACATCAAATGATGAAATCGTTTTAGTTACATGAAGACAATCTCATCCTGCAAAAGAGAGAAAATTATGATTCAGCCAAAATATATTGGGCAACCAATTTTTCACTATTTGACATGAGGACTGAGACTAATTTTCTACTATTTAAAAAATTAAATCTACAATCCCAAAAATAACTTAAATGAAAGATTTTTAATTAACTAAAATAATGAAAAATTTAATAAAATGATATTTTCTAGAAACTAAAATAAAAATTGATAGATTTTTATTCTAGAATTAGAAAGATGATAAAGAATAGAACTTGACACTAGACAAAGAAAGCCATTGTCTAGGATGCTAGTATCTTAAACAAATGTCTACACATGGTGCTACAGTTTTGTATGACAAAAATATATAATGTTATTCTATCCAAAATAATACAAACTACAAATACAAAGTGACAACCAAAAAATGCAACAAAATGACTAGTTGCAAGTATGATATAAGAGCTAAAGCATCCTATTATAGGCAAGAGGTCACGAGGTCTAGTCTCCTCCCCATCCTGTAAAGGGCGTGTCGTGCCAGTGTCACCAGTCACATGAAAAAATTTTACCAGGCGCATTGCACTTTATAGGGGGCTATGTGATTCCTGTAGTCTAAAAAAATGATATAAGAGCAATACAATGAAGTAATCTATTGAAATGGGCGGTGGGTCTAGCTCGATTGGTTAAAGCATCATGTTGCAGGCAAGAGGTCACGAGATCTAGTCTCCCCACCATCCCCATGGTATCGAAGGGCATGTCATGCCAACATCACCGATCATGTGAAAAAAAATTACAAAGTGCACTATAGTTTTATTGTACCCAAAATAAAAAAATTGCTTCAATAAGGCATTTTGGTGAAAATGGTCTAAATCTTGTAAAATTATCATCAAAAGTCAATTTTAGGTCAAACAAAGCATGAGTTTTTGTGGGTTTATTGTCAGGAGGATACTTGCAAATTTTGAAAATTTTGAAAATTAGGGTTTCAAGCCCCTATTTTTAGAAAAACCCTAAAGATAGGACCTTTCCAAAAATTACTCAAAATGATTTTGATAGGTTAATTTCACTTCACGATCACACTAGTCAAGTCAGAATCATCAAAAATTTAGTTTTGCTTTGGTGGGTCTATTTCACTTTTTTAAGAGATAAGATAAGACCTCTAAGGTATTCAATGGCAGATGGCCAATACCAGGAATCAAGATCTAAGCCTCAGATGCTGCACAAATGATTCTATGTTGAAAGATGCTCGAAAAGATCCTCAACAACGGAGGGGAATTTCAAAAGTTGAAAAATGCAAAAAATAAACTAAGTCTGGAAGATGCACGCCTTGTCACAAAGGAGATGCCTTTGCAATCAACACCTTGGTCAAATTTTCAATGCTCGTGCACATCAAGTGATGAAAGCAATCACAACGATGAATGTGTTTGCATCGTCAACAACGGTGATTAACCTATTCAAGCAACACGGTGAACGCAAAGTGCAAGAAGAGTAAAATCATCATGAAATGACTAACATTAGAGCCAAAGGCGCCCTTGCTAGCCAAGGTCACCCATGAATTCAAGAGGCCAACTATAGTACTTAAGAATTGCAAACCTAGTCATCTTATTCAGAATTCTGCTAGCTTTCTAATGAATCGTCAAGCAATTTCACCAAATTCATCAAACACCAGAAAACAAAGATAAAGGTGGAAGATGTTAAAAGCAAGAGTCATCAAAAATGGCAATCAATCAAGGGAAAAGTGCCCCTGTTGGCCAAGGGCACCCCAAAATAGAAGCATTCAAAAGTCAATCTTTGGATTATTTATCTCTAGATAGTCTTCTCAGATTCAACCCAACATTGCAACGAATTTGTTTGCCAACTCAAAGAACATATCAAACGGCAGTAGATGTTGATCAAATGAACACATGAAACTGAGGATAAATTGATGAACATCAAGGAAAAAGTGCCCTAGCTAGTTAGTGATGCCCAACATTTTGAGCAATCAAATGTGGTTTTTAGTAGTTGTCTTCTCCAAGACATCTACTTAGAATCCAATTGCCAACTCACAAGACCTATCAAATGCTCATAAATGAAGATTAAGCGAGAAATGTTGAAAGTTAGGCAAGTTGAAAAACATGAAAAATTGCCTAAGTATAGAAGAAAATGCACCCTTCTAGCAAAAGGCGTCCAACTTTTTAGAGCACCAAATGCAACTTTCAAGTTTTGCAACTCCCAAGAAGTCTTTCTCAGCTATGATCAGGCTCTGCGATGAGACCATCAGCAAATTCAACAGAGTAATGAAACATCCAACAATGAAGACCAAACTAGAGCATTTTGTGAAGGGTTACAAAGAGAAAATTATGTCTCAGAAGAACAAAAGCACCCATGTAGGCCAGGGGCACCTAGAATTTGAACCCTCTTAATCAACTTTTAGAACTTACAATACCAATCATCCTTTTTAGAATTGAACTGGTTTTCCATTCAATATCTCAACATGTTCACGGGAATCATCAATCACCAGTGATTGCAGATCAAAGCATAGAAGGTCAAGAATGGAGGAATTTGAAAATCTATGAAAATTTCTTAAGTCTAACAAGAAAAAGCACCTAATCTCAAGAAGGCGCCTAGAAATCTAAGCCATTAGAACCACTTTTCAAGCTTCGTAGCTCCCATGAACATCTCTTCATATTTGATCCAACTCCGTAGTGAATCTATCAACCAAGCCTCAGGATCAACCAGGCATCCGAAATTCAAGATCAAACATGATCTATTTTAGGATCTATGACAATTGGTAATGAATGCTTAACTTATTACAATGATTGATTCAAGCTTTATAAACGAAATTGACATAATAGAAATACTTAAACAACATGGCATAACAAGGTGATAACAGAATGAAAGAGAGAAGAGATCTAGAAGACAAAACATAATTAATAACGGAGTTCGTCCAATTGGACTATGTCTCCGGGTCCCTCTCCAATAGAGCGACCGATCCTATTATGCTCCAAGAACAAGATTACAATTGCAAAGAAGAACCATTCCCTTCTAACATTTCGATGGCATAATGTTCCTCTGACTTACAAGAGTGGCTTCAAGTCTTCAATGTAGCTCTCTCAACATCATCACCCGCTTGATTTTTGAATGCCTCCTCTCCCAATTTCACCCCTTTTTATACAAAAAATTGGCCCAATTTGACCTATAACAATATGATTTTCAAAATTAACCATATCCCCTTTACATAGTAAAATTATTTGAAAATCCCCCCATTTACATATGAAAATCATAATTAATCTCCTACATATTATTCGATCCCTTCAAATTTTACATTTCGAGCTTTTAATGTTGTAGGCAATTATGTTTAATCCTTAAAAGGATTGTTGGTTTTTTAACTTTGGAGGGAAAGTTTTAAAATTAAGGGTAAACGGGTTTATGCTTTAATCAAAACCATACGAGCTCCACATATATCTCGAAGTTGTTGAATGGTGCAATGGCTACCAAGTATTTTGGCCAGCCAGGGGTCATAGGTTCGACCCCCACCGATCGTTTTTAAAAAAAGAACTCCCCAAATTTTAATAACAAAAGTAACCGGGCTCTAAATATAGATAGCGCACATTGCGCAGCCCAACAGTTGATGACCGAGGTTGTAGGAGGTAGGTGGGGGGTTCAAATCTCCCCACAACGAACTTTTAACAAATCATTCAACAGATTGACTCGCTAGAGGAGAGGTGAATGGGGGCCACATGGTGCGCCAACGAGGTGCCACGTGGTGCCCTCTAATTCATCCACATAGACACATCATCAACCACCAAGTGTTGAATCACCTGCCACACCATTTGTCCAGTCACCTATGAAAGCCACATGTCCACCACAGGAGGTGCCACGCCACTGCCACATGGATGTACGAAATTCCACGTCACCTGTACAGTTGGCACAATCGGCTGCCACATGTCAACATCTAGTTGGTCCACATAATCACTTGTACCACACAAACTATTGAGTCATCATGTTGAT
>VDFB02301067.1:0-47973 GCA_007258455.2 Sequoia sempervirens
CGAAGAAACTTTCATGGCATTTTCGTCTCCCAACATAACGCTGGTAGAACCCACAGAGTTCTCCACATCCACCATGAAAAGCAGCAACACCAGCAATACGCCTGTGCACGGTTTCGAACCCGCTACCATCTTTACCACCAATAGAACTGCAACGTAGATAAGAAACTTGTTTGAAGTAAAGTTTACTGGCTTTTTGAAGATAGCGATGAGTGAAATAATTGTTGAAATCCATGGGCGATTTTGGAGTGATTACAGAGGAAGTTCCAGAAGGTGAGGCGGCAAGCTAAGATTGAAATAGGACAAACTTTCTGTTTTTGTTTGTGGTAAATTTGGAAGTGGTAATGGAATGTTAGTTTAAATTTGGTGCGTTTGTCAGAGGAGGTTAAGTATTCATTTCATGAGATATTTCAAGTGGTGCAGATTGGATAGATACGAGGAAGTTAGACTACTACTTATTTCTACATGGGTGGTTACAAATTTGTTACAAGATAGATTATTTATTTGTTGGGTTAGTAATTTGTTGGAAGAGAGATTTTAGAATATATATATATATATATAAATAAACAAGTATTGGTTTTAAAAAAGGGAAAATAATCTTTTTGGTTGGTAAATAGTTTTAATTTTGTTAGAAAAATAATTTATATTTTAGATATTTGAAATTGACGAAATGACATTGCAGTTCATTACGGTTCAATTATTTCTATTAAATAATAAAAAGCATTATTCATCTACTATTGTCGTCTCTTATTCTTATCCTTAAATCATTTAATCATACTTCCACTATAGTCTACATTAGATAAATAAATCAAAGTATTTATTTGTCTAGGTCCCTCATCCTCCTCCCAAAAATTAAATAAATATATCTATTTTTTTTTTCTATCCACTTTTTATTAAGTGGACTAAAACTAATTAATCCACTAGTCCTCCACTTAGCGCATTCCTAACCTTGGTCAAACCCTCTCAAACCCTCTCAAACCTTGCACATCCTCCAAAGTGTATGTAGGCACATGCCTTGTACACAAGGTATTGGTCTGTGTACATGTGACATGGGCCCTGGTATATGTCATAAGGGTAAAGGACTTACCCATACTCCCAAGGTACTTCAAAGTAATTTTATTTCCATTTCATCCATCCACTTTCTCCAAGGAAATCCTCAACCATTGATTCTCCTTTAATCTTGGCCCCACTCACCCTCATCAATTATCTGGAGACACTTTTTCTCTCTTCATCAACCTAATCCTCTCAACTGATTTGAGCCCTTGATCCCTCAAATTAATCATATCCATCAAATCTCTCATCAAAAAATCTACAAATTGGCCTCAACCTAAGTTATTTTCAAGACACTATGGAATGCAATGTTATGCTAAAGGTAGGAGCACCCATTTATCATCGATCCAATTATCATATAGCACAAGCATGATAGCTTGATGCAACAAGGGTTTGTGTTGGTGAGATTCCTTTGTATTTTTATCATTTTTTTATTAACTCTTACACCTAATAGGAGTTTTATATATACAATGATTACAATTTGTTAACTTAATTTAATTTACTTTTTTATGCTCCAATTTGTATGTACACATCTTTGGCATGCCCAATAGGACCCTTATCTTCTTTTCTAATTGTTTTCTAGTGTTGTTAGTTATTTTTCACTTGCATATTCTAGTTTAGTGCATTTGAGACTTGTTTTAGTGTTTTCAGCCATCCTATGGTATTTTTGAAACACATAGGGGCCAACATTCATATTTTAGTACATGCATAACATGTTATGGTAATTCTATCACAATTCAGTACATCTACACTAAGCCTAGTAGCTCGGTAAGTTCTTAGAACCAATATTCATTTTGATTACTTTTGAAATATAACCTATGACCATAGTTGGATTGATTTTCTATAGATCAAGTCAATCATCCATAGTGAATTTGAGGATTATTAAGCATAAGAATAGGGGAAAATGGTTCATTGATCCTAAACTAGTTACATTATTCTTGGGAACAAAGTCAACAAAACCCTTAAGAGGTGATTCAATGTAGGTGTAGGATTTACAAGAGAGATACAAGGCACCACTTAAAATTTTAAGAGTATTTCTAATGCAATCACATATAGAAGGAGAAAGGTATTTCTTTATGGGGGAGAAAGTGATTGAATTAACCTCACCATAATCATATGAAGAGGTGCAACACAATTCAAATTTCAAATATCTATTAAATATTTTATTTCAAGGATATATTAAATATCTATTATACACACTCATGGACATATAAATTATAACTTTTTATTTAAATCTTTTTATTTTCTCTACATTTTTTAATTTAATTTTTACTTTTATATCTATTTAAGATAACACTTGTATGAAATCAATCTAGCCTAAGATAATTCAATCCTCTATCTCCCTTCTCCCAAAGGGTTTCTCTCTCATCAGTTTTCCCATTAGTTCCTACCAAATATTGGACTTGATAGAATCTAAAAATGTTGAAGCTTGGGTGGCCCTTGGCATAATGGACTTGCAAGCTAGTAAAAAGGGTAGTGTTTATGAAGGAATGGAAAACATGCGTAGAACCTTTGAATTATATACCTGTACTATGCAATGGCATTGAATCATTTAGCAAACCATTTTTTCTTCACAGAACAAATTCAATCCTCCATCTCCCTAAACTCCCAAAGCGTTTCTTTCTCATTAGTTTTCTTTTAGCTTCAATTCATGAATTTATTTAGAATAATAGGCCCCAGTTTCATGGTAGACATGGATTAATTTTAAGTCATTGGAAACCATTCTTAAAATTTTTATTGACTCTAGATCACTAATGTTACCATTTGGATTTGGTTTTGAAACATTCCTTGTATATGCCAATAGACAAAATGTTTCAATTGTTGGCAAAGAAGGTAGGAGGTTTTTGTCTAAATTCAACTTTTATTGATTGATTTGATCAAATATTAGGTGAACCTTATGAGTTTTTTAAACCTAAATCATAAACTTGAGGTTCAAGGATTACTCAGGTAGAAAACTATATGTATGTTAATATGTTAGAGACTAGTGTTTTTTAATATGCAAATGAAATATAATTTCCATAAATTGAAAAATTCAAGCAAATAGATTTAAAACATATTGACAATACAAATGATTTTTTATAATTTTAAAATGTTCAAGAAATTAGATTTAAAACATAAAGCGATGCAAATGAATTTTTTCCATTTTCAACTATTTAAGCAATCAAGGTTTTCAAATGCAATTTTTTTTGTTTGATTTCAATTTAGAGTTTTCAAATGCAAATTTTTTGTTTGATTTCAATTTAGGGTTTCAAAAGGTAATTTTTTTGGTTTTGAAATTTTTGTTTGGTTATGATTTAAGAGGTATGTCAGGATCATCATGGAAAAAATAGGTTAAGTGACAAAAAATTTAGAAAAATTAGAGTTAGGCAACTTGACATAAAAATTTGAATAAGTTATCTATATTATTTCAAAAAATATGTAAAAATAGAATCATAGCAAATTGAATGTAGTTTTTAAAATACTAGGTTTTAAATCTATTTGGTGAAATTTTAAAATTTCAATGCAGAGTACTAAATTTTAGGGAAAAAATAAGAAGTAGGTTCTATCTACCACCCTAACCACAATAAAATGATAATATTTTTTTTATAAGATTTTAGATATAAGTAGAGGACTCATGGCCCGATGTGATGCATATTTTTTGTAATTTCTTTCCAAGTAAATAATTAATTATGATTTTTTATTACAACTTTTAAAAAATATAAAAACTTGTATGTCTGACCACCTTAACTTGGTCAAAAATTCATGAAATTCAAAACTCTTTTTTAATCTATAGTATGTGAAGCATAGAATGTGACACATGTTTGGATTCAAAAAATGTGATACTATTTGAAAGCTATATATGTTTTCAATCAGCCTATCAATCGACTTTAGTTGTAATTCAAATAGAAAATGAATAATAATTATTTATTAAATTCAAAGTAAAACATAATTTATATTGGTGGAACACTAAGAATCTCCTTTAAAAACCCTTTTCGTTTCATCAATTTTGGGTAAAAAAAAAGCCGTCGGCCACATACCCATCATATCACCACTTTTTGGTCCATCATGATCCTGAATATTAATATTAAGGTTGATTTTAATGTTGGATTTCAATTTAAGGTTTTTTTTGTTTCATTTCAACATCTGAGGGTTTCATTTCATGTTTTCTATTTGATTTCTACAAATCACAAAATTTCTTTTACTATGGGTAAATAAAAATGCAAAAAACTCAATACAAATTAAAAAATATAGACAAAAACATAAATTTATATCTAAAAATCAAAAAAATGTGAAAAATGAAAAAAGAGGGGGTTGGGCGCTTGACCAGATGTCACTTTTTGTTGAGCTTCAACCAAGATCCCATGTGCAAGTGAAAATGACATTAGTTTCATTTTTTAAAATAAATACCACTACCAAATAGGATCCCGTTTTGTAAAAAGTAGGATCCCATTTCTCAAAGGTCAGCTCAAGACACCATTACTAAACGGGATCCCAATTTTTAAAAAATAGGATCTCGTTTAGATTTTCAGCTCTAGACCCTGAACCTAAACGAGATCCCATTTATTGAAAAATGGGATCCTATTTTGTTGAACCTAATTTCAAGTTTTTTGCTTAGGTAAAAACTTCCACACCTCATGGACTCATCTTCTTGCATTTACCCTATCTCTCACTAAGAAGCCATGAACAACCTCTAAGATGAAATTTAAGTTGCAACTTACAATTGTCTTGCTCAATCTCACAATCAAGAAATAACATGCAAAGTATTGGACAAGTGTTGTCACTTCAAAACATGTGGAGCTTCAAGAAATGTGTAGAGAAAAAATCCAAGAACAAAGTGTGACCCATTAGAGAGAGAGAGAGAGAGGAGAGTTAAGAATCTTCCTTTTTTCATAATGGAAGGTTTCAAAAAAATTGAGCCTGACTGCCACACAAGAGCATTACATCTAACATATTCTTGAAAATGTAACATTCCAAAAGCCACTTAAATCACAATTTTCCATGGGACATTAGCACATTGTGTAGACATCTACGCGTAGCACTCTCGTCTGAGAGAAATAGACTCAAATTTCCAGAATCATAATTTTTCTAGACAAAAATTATTCTGGGGTTAACATCTTATGTTTAAACTATTTATAAATCATGAGTCAAAAGGGGAGACATTACATAGTGTGAAATTGTAGGGTATGCAATTTCCTACACTACAATCCCACAAACATGAAGGATGATGATAATAACAATAACAATAGCGGTAATAATTTTCAATCACAGGTAGTCTTGACCTTTGTTGTAATATCTTTGTAATGGTTTGTGGAGAGAAGAGTGTCATATCAAGCTTGCAAATATATGGGTGGGGAAACCAATATTTGTAAGTAGTTTGTAGAGTTATGTAGGTATTTTAAGATGCATGACACTTTATAAACCTTGCAAGAATGATTCAAGAGTTGACATATATTTTAAAGACAATGCATTTATGTTTATCAACAGAAAATTGCATGTTGTTCAAAATACATGTGATTCAATTTTTCTATCATTGATGAGATGAATAATTAATGAAATTCATATTGTCTTCCATGGTAAGCTTTAACCTTTCCAAATTTCTTATCATGTGGTGTAAATAGTCCTTTGAGGTAGAAAAATAGAACCATAAACAAAAGAATTGTTACTTTATTAAACACGGCCAATAATAATATTATTGCATTTTTCTAAAATTTAAAAAAATAGACCATTGAAAACTTAATTAAACATAGAATTTACCTTATCCCAAATATCCAAGAAGGTAATGCTAGATGAATATCTATTATTGGCACATACCCCTAGCACTTGAGGAGTGGCGTATACATATTTTCCATTTAACCTATTTCTGTTGTTTCTCTTTGTCTTACAGGTGAGGAGTAAGTGTTCCTTAGCACAAGAATTTGGTCACAACTGAAATAGAGGATAAATAGGAAAATAGTATGACAGACCGATAACTTAAAAGGAAAGTCATTGCTGTAGAAAGCACAAGATAATAGCAGAAAGCATTGGAAATGCTTTGATGATCACTACTCTCTCTTCTTAAGAAAAAAATGTAAGCATGTTGGAACAGGCCTTTAAGCACCTCGCATGGAAAGCAAATATAGTCTTATATTCTAGTATTAATCTTTGGAGTAACCTAACTCTGCATTGCAGACCATCAAAGTTTTCCATTATTAATCCGAAGGACCTCGCATGGAGAGTAAATTTAATCTTATCGAGTTTGTTAAGGGAGGGAGTATGTGTTCTACTATGAGTCAGAAAAAGCAAGAATCCAATCAATCCAGATGATACACATTAGTACATTCATTAATAAATAAACCACCGATTCTCACCTTTTCAAACTCTCTTTAATACAATTATTAGAATGAAGAGGTATTTTTCACAGCATGTCAAATTATGATATTGCTATGATTCAATCGTGTAGTTTTCTCAGTCAAATTCATTGATCCATGTTTCATGAATAGTGGTTCAAAAGAACCATCTCTCATGAGAATGAATAATCCACTTAGCATTCATTACATCTAAATGATGTCCATAAAGATGAAGTATTAGATCTTTCCAAAGGTTACCCATTCCAATACTATTCCAAAGCGAACACACTTAACCATAAAATTTTAAAAATGCTTTCCAATAAAAATTACAGCAGAGAGATTCTGTAAATGAAAACATAACCCTACAAAAATAAAAAATAAATAGAAGGAATTCTCCCCATAATTTTATTAGCTTAAAAACAGAGAATGAGGAAAGGAGATGAAGAGCAGCCCTCAGCTAGTATCCCGTGCACAGCGAGTAATCTTAGTGCAGGGCCTCTTGTAAGGATTTGCCTCCCCAGACTCCCCACAGTTATAATAAGAAGTACCTATCTTGCTGCACGGCACAGTGTCCCCTTTCAGCGCTCCATAGCTTATGTACTGTGTCGTCGCCAAAATCCTCCTGTTAATTTCCGAATCCATGAGGATTTCTTCATCACTAAAACAGTCCCCGATCGTCCCATCACAACTCTTCTTCGTACAAAATGATGAAATTTTCATGACATCTTCGTCTCCCCACATAACGCCCGTAGAACCCATAAAGCTCTCCACATCCGCCATTAAAAGCAGTAGCACCAGCACTCCGCCCACGCACGGCCTCGAACCAGCGACCATCTTCCCCACAAGAAAACTAGAACGTAAACAAGAAATTTGTTTCGAGTGAGTTCAATAGCTTGTTAAAGATAGCAAGGAATGAAATGTGAGTTGACGGAGATCCCTAGGCCGATTCTTTTGGATTCATTTGGGAGGGGATTTGATAAGGCCATGTGGCAGGCTGAGATTCCTAAGGGATGTTGGTAAAATGGAATGGAATCAATTTTTGTAATAGTCTTGTCTCTTTCCAATTAATTATTCTATGTGGACCTTATCCTTTTGATAAGATAAAAATTATATTTTTAATAATGGAGTTATGCTTTAGAAAAATAAAGCAATTAATAAAATAATATTATGGAGTGTAGATTTCATAAAAAGTTGTAATCATCGACACATTGGACATGTATTTTATTATGATAGACTATATGATAATTATTAATAAGTGTTTAATTGGCATTCCCCACAAAAATGTAGATTGTTTTGAGAAGACAATATTGTTAATTTATTAATTGTTATTTTGGAGAGGGAAAATGACGTATTATAATTTGTGCGATGTTGGTGTTATATATTGAGGAGCTTGTTGGACTTTTAGAGATCTTTAATTTTTTATATAATTTATGTTTTGACTTGAGTCTTCTGATCAAACTATCAATTCAAACACAAAAAAAATTGGATTAAGACATCAAATGATGAAATCGTTTTAGTTACATGAAGACAATCTCATCCTGCAAAAGAGAGAAAATTATGATTCAGCCAAAATATATTGGGCAACCAATTTTTCACTATTTGACATGAGGACTGAGACTAATTTTCTACTATTTAAAAAATTAAATCTACAATCCCAAAAATAACTTAAATGAAAGATTTTTAATTAACTAAAATAATGAAAAATTTAATAAAATGATATTTTCTAGAAACTAAAATAAAAATTGATAGATTTTTATTCTAGAATTAGAAAGATGATAAAGAATAGAACTTGACACTAGACAAAGAAAGCCATTGTCTAGGATGCTAGTATCTTAAACAAATGTCTACACATGGTGCTACAGTTTTGTATGACAAAAATATATAATGTTATTCTATCCAAAATAATACAAACTACAAATACAAAGTGACAACCAAAAAATGCAACAAAATGACTAGTTGCAAGTATGATATAAGAGCTAAAGCATCCTATTATAGGCAAGAGGTCACGAGGTCTAGTCTCCTCCCCATCCTGTAAAGGGCGTGTCGTGCCAGTGTCACCAGTCACATGAAAAAATTTTACCAGGCGCATTGCACTTTATAGGGGGCTATGTGATTCCTGTAGTCTAAAAAAATGATATAAGAGCAATACAATGAAGTAATCTATTGAAATGGGCGGTGGGTCTAGCTCGATTGGTTAAAGCATCATGTTGCAGGCAAGAGGTCACGAGATCTAGTCTCCCCACCATCCCCATGGTATCGAAGGGCATGTCATGCCAACATCACCGATCATGTGAAAAAAAATTACAAAGTGCACTATAGTTTTATTGTACCCAAAATAAAAAAATTGCTTCAATAAGGCATTTTGGTGAAAATGGTCTAAATCTTGTAAAATTATCATCAAAAGTCAATTTTAGGTCAAACAAAGCATGAGTTTTTGTGGGTTTATTGTCAGGAGGATACTTGCAAATTTTGAAAATTTTGAAAATTAGGGTTTCAAGCCCCTATTTTTAGAAAAACCCTAAAGATAGGACCTTTCCAAAAATTACTCAAAATGATTTTGATAGGTTAATTTCACTTCACGATCACACTAGTCAAGTCAGAATCATCAAAAATTTAGTTTTGCTTTGGTGGGTCTATTTCACTTTTTTAAGAGATAAGATAAGACCTCTAAGGTATTCAATGGCAGATGGCCAATACCAGGAATCAAGATCTAAGCCTCAGATGCTGCACAAATGATTCTATGTTGAAAGATGCTCGAAAAGATCCTCAACAACGGAGGGGAATTTCAAAAGTTGAAAAATGCAAAAAATAAACTAAGTCTGGAAGATGCACGCCTTGTCACAAAGGAGATGCCTTTGCAATCAACACCTTGGTCAAATTTTCAATGCTCGTGCACATCAAGTGATGAAAGCAATCACAACGATGAATGTGTTTGCATCGTCAACAACGGTGATTAACCTATTCAAGCAACACGGTGAACGCAAAGTGCAAGAAGAGTAAAATCATCATGAAATGACTAACATTAGAGCCAAAGGCGCCCTTGCTAGCCAAGGTCACCCATGAATTCAAGAGGCCAACTATAGTACTTAAGAATTGCAAACCTAGTCATCTTATTCAGAATTCTGCTAGCTTTCTAATGAATCGTCAAGCAATTTCACCAAATTCATCAAACACCAGAAAACAAAGATAAAGGTGGAAGATGTTAAAAGCAAGAGTCATCAAAAATGGCAATCAATCAAGGGAAAAGTGCCCCTGTTGGCCAAGGGCACCCCAAAATAGAAGCATTCAAAAGTCAATCTTTGGATTATTTATCTCTAGATAGTCTTCTCAGATTCAACCCAACATTGCAACGAATTTGTTTGCCAACTCAAAGAACATATCAAACGGCAGTAGATGTTGATCAAATGAACACATGAAACTGAGGATAAATTGATGAACATCAAGGAAAAAGTGCCCTAGCTAGTTAGTGATGCCCAACATTTTGAGCAATCAAATGTGGTTTTTAGTAGTTGTCTTCTCCAAGACATCTACTTAGAATCCAATTGCCAACTCACAAGACCTATCAAATGCTCATAAATGAAGATTAAGCGAGAAATGTTGAAAGTTAGGCAAGTTGAAAAACATGAAAAATTGCCTAAGTATAGAAGAAAATGCACCCTTCTAGCAAAAGGCGTCCAACTTTTTAGAGCACCAAATGCAACTTTCAAGTTTTGCAACTCCCAAGAAGTCTTTCTCAGCTATGATCAGGCTCTGCGATGAGACCATCAGCAAATTCAACAGAGTAATGAAACATCCAACAATGAAGACCAAACTAGAGCATTTTGTGAAGGGTTACAAAGAGAAAATTATGTCTCAGAAGAACAAAAGCACCCATGTAGGCCAGGGGCACCTAGAATTTGAACCCTCTTAATCAACTTTTAGAACTTACAATACCAATCATCCTTTTTAGAATTGAACTGGTTTTCCATTCAATATCTCAACATGTTCACGGGAATCATCAATCACCAGTGATTGCAGATCAAAGCATAGAAGGTCAAGAATGGAGGAATTTGAAAATCTATGAAAATTTCTTAAGTCTAACAAGAAAAAGCACCTAATCTCAAGAAGGCGCCTAGAAATCTAAGCCATTAGAACCACTTTTCAAGCTTCGTAGCTCCCATGAACATCTCTTCATATTTGATCCAACTCCGTAGTGAATCTATCAACCAAGCCTCAGGATCAACCAGGCATCCGAAATTCAAGATCAAACATGATCTATTTTAGGATCTATGACAATTGGTAATGAATGCTTAACTTATTACAATGATTGATTCAAGCTTTATAAACGAAATTGACATAATAGAAATACTTAAACAACATGGCATAACAAGGTGATAACAGAATGAAAGAGAGAAGAGATCTAGAAGACAAAACATAATTAATAACGGAGTTCGTCCAATTGGACTATGTCTCCGGGTCCCTCTCCAATAGAGCGACCGATCCTATTATGCTCCAAGAACAAGATTACAATTGCAAAGAAGAACCATTCCCTTCTAACATTTCGATGGCATAATGTTCCTCTGACTTACAAGAGTGGCTTCAAGTCTTCAATGTAGCTCTCTCAACATCATCACCCGCTTGATTTTTGAATGCCTCCTCTCCCAATTTCACCCCTTTTTATACAAAAAATTGGCCCAATTTGACCTATAACAATATGATTTTCAAAATTAACCATATCCCCTTTACATAGTAAAATTATTTGAAAATCCCCCCATTTACATATGAAAATCATAATTAATCTCCTACATATTATTCGATCCCTTCAAATTTTACATTTCGAGCTTTTAATGTTGTAGGCAATTATGTTTAATCCTTAAAAGGATTGTTGGTTTTTTAACTTTGGAGGGAAAGTTTTAAAATTAAGGGTAAACGGGTTTATGCTTTAATCAAAACCATACGAGCTCCACATATATCTCGAAGTTGTTGAATGGTGCAATGGCTACCAAGTATTTTGGCCAGCCAGGGGTCATAGGTTCGACCCCCACCGATCGTTTTTAAAAAAAGAACTCCCCAAATTTTAATAACAAAAGTAACCGGGCTCTAAATATAGATAGCGCACATTGCGCAGCCCAACAGTTGATGACCGAGGTTGTAGGAGGTAGGTGGGGGGTTCAAATCTCCCCACAACGAACTTTTAACAAATCATTCAACAGATTGACTCGCTAGAGGAGAGGTGAATGGGGGCCACATGGTGCGCCAACGAGGTGCCACGTGGTGCCCTCTAATTCATCCACATAGACACATCATCAACCACCAAGTGTTGAATCACCTGCCACACCATTTGTCCAGTCACCTATGAAAGCCACATGTCCACCACAGGAGGTGCCACGCCACTGCCACATGGATGTACGAAATTCCACGTCACCTGTACAGTTGGCACAATCGGCTGCCACATGTCAACATCTAGTTGGTCCACATAATCACTTGTACCACACAAACTATTGAGTCATCATGTTGATGTCATCAATCGTACTACCTTGGTCCACTTGGTCAACCCAACTTTGACTAGCAATATATTGGGCATACGATGTCAAATTTTGATGAAACGAATGTCGTTGGGAAGGTCTCAACGAACTCTTAAACTTAAAGTTGGTTTTGTTCAATTCTGAGTTGACCATTTTTTTGTTTTTCTAATAGCCTCTGGTACTAGTTTGACCCAAACTTTGACCGGTTGTATCTTGGGTATACAGACTCCTTTTGAGCACGTTCAAGTTGCGTTGGACTCAAAATTTTGGGCACTTCGATCTAGCGATGATTATTAGAGCATATGGGATACTTCAATTTTTGACGTCGAGTATCCTCCTGGATCAAAACAAAGGCAGTTCATCACAAAAAAGATGAAATTCTTCAAAAATATTCTAACACTAGTGAAACTTGAATGCCTAAAGTCAAAGTAAGCCCAGTTTGACTTGAGTTACAATTTATGAAGTCTTCCTCATGCCTAGGCGTCCCAAAATTGGTGGAGATCCTTTCAGTTAACTTCCAATCACACGAGATAACTCCTCAATTAGATTTTTTGTGCCCTAACTGATGCTTCCACCTCCAAATTGATATTTATCAAGCTTCTAGGCATCTTTTCTTCATTATTCTTTGCAAGTTGAAGAGAAAACACATTTTTCTCCACAATTCCATTTGAAGGATCAAACGACAAGGGTTTTCAACATTATTTGTCTTTCCAAGATTAGGTTGCACAAAGGAACGATTTTCTAGACTCCATCTTTCCAAGACATCCTTTTTAGAGACAAAAGATATTCTTTCCAAAATTTCATTATATTGGGTCTTTCTATTTGGTGTTGTTCTTGAAGATTGGCATTTTTCTGTGAAAACTTCTACTTTTGTCTTAGGTTTTCTTGCATGTCCAAACAAACTCCATTTTCTTACAGATCTAACCTTTTAGGTTCATTTAGCACAGCATTGGCTACAAAACCCACATGCTAGAATTTTCCAAAAAGATTGCCCCGCCCATTTTTTAGGGTTTCTACAAAAAGTTGCCTTTCTCAAAAATTGACATTTTGGGTTTTCTTAGCAAAGAGGCACCTACAAAACCCATGTGCTAGAACTTTCTGGGAGAAAATAGCTTTTGCAGCTTCTACCTCTGAGGGGTTGTTGCATGTCCAAGAAAAAGTCATTTTTTCAAAAAACTAACATTATGGGTTTGCTCAAAAAGATATTCTCAACAAAACCTACGTCTTAGAATTTTTCATAAAAATTGCCCCTCGAGGAAGCTATTTTTAGCCTTTGTAGAAAAAGTTGTTCAAATAGTGTCGTGTGCACAATCATTCTTCCATATTTTCATAATGCAATTCTCTCAAGTTGAATTCAAGACCAAAATGGTCTTGCTTCGTGATTTCTTGAAGACGACTAACACTGATTTACATTGAGCACACCCAGAAGTTGATTTGGACAAGTTGGAAGGCGTAGATGGCATCACAATGCAAAATATTGAGCAATCCAGGTTGCTTGAGACAGGTTCATTTCCCATCTCAGCACAGAGCATTGAATTTATAATCGCTTGTGTAAAGCATTACAACCCTACTTCGTGGGAAATCCAACCAGCTGATGGGCGAACAATTTGCAATCTCAAGCCAAAGGATATCGAAAGATGCTTTGCTACTCCACCTTGTACAATCACCTTGGTCATATCAATGGAGGAGTTTGAAAGGGTGTTCAACACGTCAAAGGAAAAATGTTAGAAAAGAATAGCAAAAAGGTGGCTTAAAGAGAAAAGAAACAACTTGCCAAAGAACGTAGGACATGGAGAATTCATAGATGAGTATGCAATCATGATCACTCTACTCAACCATGTTACCAATCAAGCAAAAGCAAACAAGTTTTAGCCATGGATGTATTACATCATGTCTCAACTTGTCAACAGCAAAGAACACTATGACTGTCCTACTTTGATCAGTGACATTCTCCACAACCAGATGACCGAATTCTTCAAAGCCCACGAATTCCATATGGGTTCATACCTCGTATATCTAATAGCCTTTCAGGGCCAATTTAGAGGGTTGAATATCATTATAACTCTAGGTGTGTAGAAGGTTCATGAACATTTCTCACAGCTTGAATTCTCGTGTAATCAAAATGACACTTCAAGTGGGTGACTGACCAGTTCCTGATGCACATAGTGAGGGACCTTGATCATGAGTTACATGTATGCATTTCACCAGAAGCCAAATTGGCAATGGTAGATTGGGCCGATTGGATCATCTAATTCCCCACATTTACCTACATTTGCGTATATGGTTACTCAGGTCATCTAGCCATGTTACCCCGTTATCCATTGGATAAGGTGGTATTCATGGAGTTTCTATGGAAGTTGCACAAATTCCACACCTTTCTGCACAATAAACACAAGTCAATTTCCAACTTTCCTTTTTAGATGGGTATTTACAGGTGTAGATCAACAATTGATGCCAAGGCTATGAGCAATGAGATGAAAAAGATTAACCCTAAGTTTCTCATTGAAAGATTCTCATATGACCCTTGGGGTCACTTGGCAACTTACCTTGGCCACCATTCTTCACATAAACCTTCCATGGAGGATTATTGGTTTAGCTGTGAAGATGAGTTTAAAGTGCGCAGGTGCAACTACAACAAATTCACTCTTCCATAGATAGTTGATTTCTTGTCAGAGGATATGAAAGGATTATTAGATGATGATGGGGAAGTCATACTTCCCAAATTTTTTAGAGATCAAATTGACTCGTAGCCACTTCGATCAGTTGATTGGTACGCCAAGGAAAGCATATTCATTGAGGAAAGGACAAGCAGAGTTGTAAGGAATAGTAGGCTTTTCCTGGACAGTAAAAGAATGTGGAAGGTATTCATTCCAAACACAAAGCTACCATTGGATACTACCACACTACCCTCCATTTCCAAATCAAAACCTAGATATAAAACAATGTGCAATCATCCAAAGGGTTTGAAGAATCACAAGGAGCCCATGCATTCAAAAGGAAAGATGCAAATTGCTGATGTAAATCAACAAGAACAATAATTTGTTGCAGCCACAAATACCGTTCAAACAATGCCATAGGTTGAAGCAAAATCCCATTCTTTTTCCACCACCATAGTCGTCTCCAATTCACATTGACTTGGAGCCAGATTCGCCAGCTTGTGACATCTCAACACAATCTCACTCATCAACAGTTGATGGGATTAGAACTCATCCTTCCAACAAAGTCATCTAAGACTCATCGTCTTGGATTGAGAACCTCCTAGGTAGGAAGAGGAGAAAGTTGTCCTACCAATTGAACTTTGTAGAATTTGACAATGTCTACCAAGACACATCAAAAAAAAAAAGCTCAAAAAGCAAGTTCATATGAAAAAGAATACTGACAACGAGATTTTCATTGAGATTTCCACACCACCTGAGGATAAAATGTGGATCAAGTAGAGGTTGATGACTTCACTTTGGTGAAATCCAACCTTGGTAAAAGCATATGCCAAGCTGATGTAGATCTCTTTGAGGTTGCAACAGTGAGATTGAAGATGGTGAAGACAAAGCATCCCTCAAGGATGAAAACCAGCAATTATGATAATACATCTCCAACCTCCTTCACGGTAATTCAAACGTCACCACCTTGCTTTCACAAATGCTAGAATTACCTGCAAAGTAAAATCAACTAACTCAGTTGATTGTTTTAGGTATAAGAGTTCATCACTAGGGGTCGATTCATACTTGCAGAGTTGCACCAATTGAGGTACAATGCCCACGACCTTCATGCAGAAATCTAGGAATTAGAGATGAGATAGTGGAAGAGAAAACCTTGAGATGAAATCATGATCTCTCATTTGAGGATGGCCTACGATTCGATCACTGTAGAAGAGCATAAACAAAAACTTCTTACTTGTAGAGAACAATAAATCTTCAAGGTAAAAACCTGTGAGTTAATCTTTGTAGAGTTGATTAAGAGTAGAGAAAAGGTGGCAAGTGCCATCAAGTTCATAAGAACTTTCATATCACAAGTCCCTTGCCAGTATCAATGTGAGGATGGTGAGTACGTTGAGCTTGGCGATGTGCAATCAGAGTTTCAAAATCGCATCCATAGTAATTCCAGCGCTGACCCTATTGATTGCATGTTGACTCAAGTTGCATCCATGTCAGCAAAGTTTGATGACACAGCTGAAAGGATAAGGGAGTTACAGAATCAGATCACGAGTGGCAAGGATATGTTGTGATGAAATCACATCATTCATATGAGTATCAGTGCTCTAGATGATGAGGTAGTTAACAACTTCTTGGAGGAGATGATTGCTTGAGATGGTAACCAATGAACTACCAATTAGGAAATCCCACCTTTTCCAAAGATAGCATTTGACATAGCAGTTAACTTGATGCCTTTTCTAAGTTAACTTGTTGTCCCACCTTTCATGCATGTCTATTTTTGGAGACACCTTTGTACAATGGAGTTCTATTTAGTTTTAGAATTAGTTAATTGAAGTAGTCTTTCCAATTAACTATTATTTGTATTTGTTTAGACATAGGAATTTAAATCTTGCTAATTGGCAAGAACTAAATTTTAACTCAAGGAGATTTTAGGGTTCCCTACTCCTTTGAGTGTCTATAAATAAGAGAAGCATTTTCTCATTATTTTTTAACCATACTTGTGATAAAAAAATGTTGGTCTATTTTCGCTTGCTTTCTTATTGTTCATGTACTTAGATGTTTAATCTTTGTCCAGTGTTATTTGGTTGATCGTGTCTTGTATGATTGTCCTCTTTCATACCATTTTTTGTCCCAAACATGTAATCTTTGATTGAGTTTGAGGAAATAAATCAAAAAGTACAATGCATCTTTGATCCAAAATCTCAAGATCTTTCAATATATTGTTATTTCTATAATCTTTGTTTCGATCTACACCTCGAAAAGAGCAATGAGCCTTCGAGGGAATCTGGAGATTAAGTTTATCATTTGAAATTGTTTCCTATAATCTTTATTTCATCCTACACCTTGAAAAGAGCAATGATCCTTCAAGGGAATCCTGAGATCTAGTTTATCATTTAATATTTTGTTTTTATAACCTTTATTTCAGCCTACACCTCAAAAGAGAAATGAGCCTTCGAGGGAATCCTAAGATCTAGTTTATCGTTTGATGTTTTACTTACATAAACTCTATTTCAGCATACATCTAAAAGAGCAATGAGCCTTCAAATGTGTTTTGAGAACCAGTTTGTCTAAGTTACCCAAATCATTCCCCGTTACTTCTAAATCCTCTTGCTCTGAATTTACTTGAGGAGATAGAAGCATTATAAATTTATGCCTAGTTGTAGTTGAGATTACAAAACCAGAGGAAACCTTAGCTGCAACACAAAGAGTTTTATAAACCTTGTGCTCTCAACTAAGATAAAAAGATAGGAATTTAGTTTACTTTACTTTTTATGCATAATCAGCAAAAGAGGGAGCTTCCCCTCCTAATTTGAAGAGTTGTTTATCTGTGCATAGTCCATTTCCAATACGCACTCCAGAGGTGTGAATTGAAATTCCAACAAGTTTATAGGGGGCGGTTACCCAATTTTGATTCCTACAGTCTAAAAAAAAATACTTAATCTATTGAAATAATAAGGAAAGAGGAAAAATAAGATATCACTACTTGCTCTCAAGTAGTTGGATATCCTCACTTAAATAATCATGTATCTGCAAATAATGAGGAAAATCTTGTGTTTATTTATTGGTTTTCCCAAGGTTTGTATTTAGTTAAATTCTACTTTGATATTTGTACCTCCGTAGTAGACAATGATAGAGAAATAAAAATAGTTTATCAATGTTCCCATCACAAGTGTGATTGGGAATAGTCAAAGCTATGAATATGCAATAGTGTAAACTAAGAAGAAAATAAGGGGACGTGAAGATCCCAATTTGCTTAGAGGCACAACAAGAAAATAGCTAAAAATAATAATGAAAAGAATAAAATAAAAATACAAGAAAAATATCACCTAGAAGGCCTTGAGAAATCCAAGGAGACAATCTAGACCCACAAGAAGAATGTTGTGGAACTTGAGAGAGCTACAAAGAAATTTACTACAAAGAGATTCCAAAAATTCAAGAGAAATCCAATAGAGAGCCAAGGTTACAAGAAGAAATTAATAGAGTAAAATATAAATAAAAAGTGAGAAGGAAGACCAAAGGAAAGAGCTAATGAGTTGTTCAAAATCATCTTGAATGGTTTTCATTGACTTGGGAAGGTGATGAGTAGAAAAATTCTTAGAACTAGACACCAAATGAGAAACTACCAGAGGATGCTAGCGCATCGTACAAATGTCCACATATCATGCTAGTGTCTAGAAAATTTTGGCTCTAAAATGATAAGACACTAGAAAATCACAAGGATAACACAAAGATAACACCAAAAATGGAAGATATGAAACAAATCCTAAGCACCTTGTGAAGGAGAAAGGCTTATGGAAGGGCTAAAATGAGTTGTAGGAGACCTCTTTAAAATCCCTAAATATAGGAATTTAAGATTTTTGTCTTACATCACTACTATAAATGAGATGGGACAACTTACTACTATTCTCAATTATGTAAACAATGATAAAGATGTGGAAGATACTATTGAGGTAGACTTAGGAAATTCCTTGGTCAGTAGCCAAATAAATGTTGAAACTTTCTATACCACGTTCTTGAATAATAGATGGTTAGTTCAAAATTGTATGTTGGATTATAGAGCTTCAAGTAATGTCATACCTCTTCAGGTTATGAATGATTTAGGTCTCCAAGTGTCTGAGTCCTAATGTTTTGATAATTTTGAATAATGTAGAAGTCCAACTTGGTGTATACCCAAATAAATCGTTCTTAGTGAATATAATTATTATGGATTATCCATCCAAATAGGGTATTTTGTTATCTAAAAAGTGGGTGGATTTAATGGGAAGTAATATACAAGTGGACATATCATATACTGCCATTATATTGTGTGGGGAAGAGGTCAAGTTGCACAAGAAAAATATGGTGCACATTATTGAGGACCATTACAAGCCCACCAACAAAGTATTATACTTTGATGTTGATATTGACCACTTCATTAGATATTATGTTGAATAGGAACACAAAAATGTTGAGTCTCCCATTTTCTCTTCTTTTGTTAATGATGTGTGATTTATGGACCATGTTTTTTGATGGTGCATGTTCAAATAATGGTTCAAGTGCGAAATTTATCCTAGTTTCACGTAACCGTATTTTTTTAGGAATCCATTCAAGTTAGAATTTTAATGTACTAACAACATTACAAAGTATGGGTGTCTCATGTTAGGAATTAAAATTTCTCACAATCATGGAATTAAATGCTTAAGGATTCTTGGAGACTCAAAGTTGATTTCCCTTCAAGTAAAGAATATCTACATAGTAAAGAATGAAATATTTAAAGTGTATAGGAATGCTTTTGAGGAAACTCTAGAGTTGTTTGATATAGTTGGCATTGACTTGATAAACTAATTAAAGAACATTATTGTTAATGATTTAGCCATTGAAGAATCCAAAATTGACTCAAGGCTAGTTCCTTCTCATTGAAAAACTAGTGTTGATGCCCTTACAAGGTAAGTATACTATATAACATCTATAGTTGGAAAGTGTTTCATGATACTCAACATATATTAGTTTTCAAATTGCATAGATGAATTTGATCTAGTCAACTGATTGATTGGTAGCACATGGTTGAGTAAGAATATGGCAAGAAAATATTCTTGGGTAGTAAACTAATGCAACTGAAAATCAACACCATTCCTAAAGGATTAGTAGCATTAGAAAGAATGTTAATGTTGATTACTAAAAGAGAAAAAGTAAACTTTTTGATGATGATAGCATTGAAGGTGTAAATAAAGGTATTGAAGAAACTCCTCAAATGATTTATATTGGTACAAGGTTGAAATATTCTTAAAAGAAAATATTGATTTCATTAAATTAATAACATTTAAGAATTATTTTTCATGTCACAATATGATGAACTCAAATCCTACAGGAAACTATTTTAGAAAATGATTCCTCTTTAACCTAATACAAAACCCTTTTAATAAAATTAAAATCCAATAAATCGTACACTTTCTCCCCAAATGCAAAAAAAATTGATGAAATTAAAATAAGGTTCTATCAAACATATCTAATATTTTGAATGGGTATATAATCTCATTCCAATTATGAAGAATAATGGAGAGATAAGGTTATATATGGACTTTAGGAATCTAAAAATAAAATATCTCAACGATGACTACCCACTTTTGATGCAAGAGCATTTAGGTCCACATGCAATTTTGCACAAACCAAAAATATTTTATTTTGTATTTTGTTTTAGTTTAGTTTTGTTGTTGTTTTTTTCTTGTTTTGTTAGTTTTTGGATTGTTTCTTTAGGGGGATTTTCAAAGAAAATTTGGGTAAAATTAAGGGCGTCACCTTCTAGAAGAGCCTATGTGTATTTTTAGTTCAAATTTGGTGAATATTGGATGCAAATTGGCGAAGTTACAGCTTTACGATTTTTTGGTCTACTACTGAACTTTTGTGGAGATTTGTTGTTGAACCGACCTTATGTGGGTTTTTGGTATGTTAATGGAATTTTTAGAGATTTTCTATTAAATTTTCCCATTTATAGCAGGTTCTACTATATTTTCCTACACAACTGATATCAATGGATCTTTTTTGTATTTGTGAGAACTTCAAGGTCTACAAGAATGTCTTGCCCATCTGACTCTTTTAGGAATTCCACATCCAAATATGTTTTGTGGGTTTCTCATGGCCTTTAGGATTTACGAGTAAGCTCAAGTTAACTAAAAAATTAAAATTTCAATCAATCAATTCAAATGAATAGTTTGATAATGGCATCGGTGTTATATTTTGTGAGAAGTGAGAACCGAGCTAGGATCTAATGTCCATCATTGATCACATACACTCCAGTCAAAAAATGATCAAATATAAAAATAACGAAATGGGGAGAGAATCTTGAAAGAGGGAAAATAAGAGACAACTACAATAGAATTTTGAGAATAGTTGCTTTACTCTTATTAAACTAGCAGAGGTGAGAGTAGAGTGTTGTATATATAGCAAAAAATGGGCATATACATCCAAGAGGTGAATTAACTAGAACTACCCAGAATATGTGGGAGGTTTTACCTACTTGGTAAATGCTAAAACATGTAGCAACACCTACTTAAATAAATAAAAATAAATGGTTATGAGAGGTGGCATATAATTCCAAAAGAGGGTGTGAGACTCAACTACCCATGTGTGAGAGAGAGTGGCATATATAGTTGATGGATTATGACATGTGGTCTCATATTAACCAAGCCTAATTAATCTAAGAAAGCTTAATAATATGTGTAGGAAAAATTAAATATCCCCAACTTAAGGAAAATAAAAAACCTACAGTAAGATTCAACATGGGGTAAGGTTGATGTAATGATGACATCACTATGTACGAATTGAAAGGTTTTTCTAGCCAATTTAACACAAAATTTTCAATTTAAATCATCCACTCGCAAGTCTTCTACTTGCTACTACATTTGTCAACTTTCAACTTGCTAGTACATTTTTTATTTTGGTAATGATTCAGTTGTTGTAAGAGTCAGGATTTGATTCGATCTAACCTCCTAGCCATTGAAGGATAAAATGGAGATCGAGACATGTTGGGAGAGATATTTTTAGACGGGGAATATTTTTGGAAGTTTGCAAGAGGTGATTGAGATCAAATTAATTTTTTGGTACTCTTGTCACAAATTTTTACTACCTAAATATAATGAGAATTTGAATTTATTTATTCTATGGATATTTTGTTGTGGATTATTGTATTGGCTACATGATTAGTTTATCTGATAAGATTCCCTTATTTGACTACATCAAGTGGTATTAGAGAAACATTTTATTGTTGGGATATGTTTGATAAATTGTAAAGGATGGAAGCAATAGGTGTTCCTAGGGTTGTATAAACCATTGTAGGTTGTGAGGAGTCCTAAATTATAGAGAGTAGAGAAGAATGTTGGAAATTATGAGAAGGATAAGTTCTATGGAAACTAGAGGTAAGATGAAAGATAGTTGTTAAAAATACTAAATGCAAGATACCCCTGAGAAGAAAAATCCCAAGATGGAGGAAATGTTTTAGTAGTTTTATATTGAAATAAGGAAGGATTTGAGGAATTTAGTTGTAGATTTGAGGAGAAATCTAGATAGTGTAGAAGATCATGAGAGTGGTGAAGAAAGTGAAGTCGGTGAACATCAAAGAGAAAATGAACCACTAGTGGATGAAGGATAGGAACGATTCTTGAAAAATATTTCCAAGATTAGTAATGGTAATTGAATGGAGGTCCCAAATTTTTTTGGAGCATTAAACCTTGAAGAGTTGATAGACCAAATAGGTGTGAATTAGAAGAATATTTTGACTTAGAAGATATTTGTGATCCACAAAGGGTAAAGTTGGTACAAACAAAACTTAAGAGGCATGTTTTCCTAAGGGGATATCATGGAAAAGAAAAAGAAGGATTGTGGATTTATCTCTTCTAGTTTCAATCTAGCTTCTACACCCATGTCATCCTTCTTGTTTATCTTTTCCTTTCAAAATTGTAGCATTAAATAAAGTTATAAGAATCAATGCTTGAGGAAAATCCATCCTTGCTAGTGTTGGCAGGGATTAAACTTGTGAATTTATTTAATGTGCATGCTCTAAAGTTGTTGAAAATGATTAAATTATTGGTTAATGTGTATGCTCTAAGCTATTGGTAGTGATAAAACCTACAAAATTATTAGTTTGCATGCATTATAACTTCCATATCAAACCCATATTGTTAACATTTTGTAACCATGGAATGTCATTTGGTGAAGGAATTTTTTTCCTAAATCCTAAAAATATCTACGACATTCAATTTTCTTACCATAACACCCAAATATAGTACTTGAACAATCACCATTTCCCTATTTGAAAATAAAAGAAAATAAGAATGAAAATAGAGGTTTAGAATATTGATAAAACTAGGAGTTTGTATCTAGGTTAGATATGATTATAGCTCAAGGAGCTCAAATAATCAAACCATTTAATGTGTAGATTCATTTTCAAGAGTTTAGAGATCATTCCCATTATCCCATACTAGAATTAATTGAGTCAATTTGTGTGATTTTATACAAATATATGTACATATGACACATTTTTGCAATCACTACATATGCCCAGGTATATGAACATGCTTCATATATATTTTCGTGCGCCTACGCACTTAAGAATATAAGTGTCTATATATATATATATATAAACTTGAGTATGTGTGAGTCTCTCTATATATACTCACACTCATAGAGTGTACATATGAATGCAGGAGAATAAGAGGTATATAAATAAAAATCACTAACTAGTCATATACTTGTGTATTAATTTAAAATTATTAAGCTATAATGCTTGTTTGGAGAGTTTTATTTTGTTATATGTCAAGAACTCGGAAGTAGAGTTATATATATCCTTCTTATTCAAGCCTTCATAAGCCAAGGCTTATTGAAAGTATTCTTGGAAATTTATAAGACTAGGTCCTATAGAATTCCCAAATTTTGACTAATCCATATTTTAGAAGCTACATCTTGTTCACAACAACTTATGCAAAAATTGTTTATATTTTGAGATTAATGATCCTTTCTTCACGTACAACATTGAACCAGTAACCGTAATCAAATTCTAGGAATCATAGAGTTACTAAAACTTAAACTAATTTTAAAATATGAATGAAATAAGTTGATTGGACAAGAAATATTTAGGAGGGATTGTAATGTCCCCTTATCAAAATGAGTTCATTATAAAATATAATTATAATAAAGAGACCTCAAGTAAAGTTAGAATATTAAATAAGAAGGCCTCTTACAATCAAATTTTATTTTAAATAATAATTCCTCTTAAAAAATCAAGGGTCATGAAGGAAACTTGAAAAATTATGTCATTTGGAGAGAAATTCTATCTTAATGAGTCCAAGAAAGGAGAAGGAAGCATGATGATGAACAATTTAATTTTCTAATTTCTACTCCATTTTGAAGCATGGAACTTTGGTTTAATTAACTTGAGGATGAAAACCCACAATTTCTTACAATAATTTCACATAGAAATCACCATTGTGCATAATTGATTGATTATGTAGTTGATACCAATAAAGACTTCAATTTTAATAACATTATTTGCTCATCAACAAATCTGATTGCTACCTACTTATATAAAAACTTATTCATATTTTGAATGTGTATAAAAGGAAGGAAGCACATTAGGATTACAACACACGATATTTTAGAATCAACTCTTATTTTTATCTATGGACTTTATATCATTTAGTTATATTACATAACATGTCACTTTAGACTAGATAATTTACCATTTTTCCATAATTAATTAGAGTAATTTCACATAAAAAAAACACAATTGTCCATGATTGATTTTGTAGTTAATACTAATAATGACTTCAATTTAATAACAAATGTTGTTCTTCAACAAATCTAATTGCTACTTACTTATATAACAACTACTTTATATTTTTGAAGGTATATAAAGGGAAGGAACATGAGGATCACAACACAAGATATTTTGGAATTAAATCTTATTTATAGCTATGGAATCATACAATTTAGTGATATTACTTAAACTTTCACTTTAGACTCTAAGATACTTTATTATTCATAACTACTACATAATTCTATCATTATAACTAATTCGTAATCCAATAATAGCTAATTTGGTTAGTAAAACTGGCCCAAATAAATTATTAAAGTGGATTTAAATTAGGAAAATATCATGAAATATTTCTTATGGATATTACGTCAAGGAGAAGGCATACCAATACTCAAGGAAAAGGATGGCTAAAACTCCAAGATAAAAGGATAAGGATTGGGGTTTAAGGGATCAAGAGTGCCAAGGAAATGGTACTCAGCGAAGAAAGGGTCTAAAACTTTAACACACAAAGGAATTAAGGTAAATGGTTGGGGTTTATGGGCTTTAGCTAAAGGGAATACAAGGAAGAGAAACTTTAAAAATCTAACAACCTATCAAAACTAAAGAAAATGTACCATACTTTAAAGTTTCATATATTTTGGAAATTTCCAATGTATGATATGTATAGGGGGAGGATGAGAGACTATATTTATGTAAAAACTAACCAAGAGAGACCCATTTAGGAATATCTTAGATCAATTATCTATGATGGGATAAACAAGGTCAAAATTCATAAAGGAATATATAGCAGAGAACAAAGAGACACATCAAAGTAAAAGTTCATTTGGAGGCAAGGTGAAGGTTCATTAAATTATTGTACATTTAAGTCCTTTTTTATATTTTATTTCCTTTTATTAATAAATATAAAATAATATTGTGTCCTTTAATTAAATATATGTTAATAAAACCCTTGAAGAGGTCCAAATTATAAATGCATTGGCTTGAGTTCAACTACAATTTAAATAAATACAACATAAATATGGAATCCTTGATTATTGGAGATCTTGTGTAACATTATGAATGCTTAGACAAATATTGAGCTATAAGACTTGAACAAGAGATAAAATTCAATATTTTATTCATACTAAGTTTGTTCTATATGGTATTGAATTCTAAGCTTGTAGCATCTATCATGACAAGAAATGTAAATTTAAGAAAAACCAAGTGTCTTATACTTATAATTTTAAAATAAATATAATATACCATGTCATGAATTATTTTATTGAATCATAGTGCACTTCGATGGAGTCTAAATCATGGTTAGACACCTTAGATATATTTACAAATTTATATGCTAAAGTACAAATAGAAATACTATGATTGAGCTTCTTAAATGAGTGGTAACACTATAGACTTAAGGGGTGAAGTAAAGAAACTAAAACTCTCCTTAAAATATGTTGTAGTATTGAAGATGATATTCATATCAATAATGTTGGTAAAATCAAATCTTACATCCCCATGGATTTTAATAAAAAAAAATTGGTGTAAATAGGTGCTTTTCCTAACTATTCATTAGTGGGTTAACTATTCATTAGTGGGTCTTATTTACATGTTAATTTTACATAGGTTCTAGGAGGGAATCTTTCTAGATGGTGTTATTTTCCATTAGATCTTATCTTATCTTTTGGAATTTAATACTTGTGTTCTAATTCATTTAATATTTGTTGAGGTAGTTTTCTCATTGTATAGGATTAAGGAACATGTCAAAATCTTGTTTAATCATATCTCACAATTTACCTTTATAAGAAAGGAATCATATGCACATCACATATTTAATCTGGAAATATTGCATCCATAATCATAGCATGATATTTATGTCATTTCTCTCTTGTGGAAGTTATTTTTTTCTTGGAAGCGATCTTGGGGTGTTGAGAGTTCACCATTAACTCCTACATGCTATCAAAGCTTCAATGCTATAAAATTCTTCCTAGATCTGAGGGACCCATTTTGGCTTGAAAATTTTTCTAGTTGTGATTAGGGGTTTTAAGGACCTCAACGTTGAATCTAAGGCATTAGAAAAATTTAGGTTTTCCTTTCATTTTTTCAAATTTCATTATATTTTGACTGATCTACAAGGGTTGCAAGTTGAGGGTTATAGTTGTCAAATCTAGGAGGTAGCCAAATTTTTGAGGTACTTTGGGCCAAATATGACCCTACCATTGCATTTAGAAGGCCTAAAAATCTAAGGATCAACTATTAAATCATCAAATTTTAACATTTTGTCCCATGGGCATATGGAATTTTTTTGTAGTCAACTTATTTTGTACGGTCATATGGATCTGTACATGATTGTACCATATAGGGTATCTATAGTGTCATAAATTTGTGGTCATAGAATATATTTTTAGAATATTCAAAAAAATCCTTATGTATACAAACCACTGGCATAGTCTACATCATCTGTCATACTCCCTGCATCAATTTTTATCTTCTATCAAATCAATTGCATGGTATACATTTATTTTTTAAATCATAGTAAAATAAAAATATAAAGGTTTGTTTTAAATTTATTTACTATTGTGTGCATAGTGTGCTTGGTCGCCTACCACTCCTACACCACCAGGTTGCCTCTTGCCCATCACTCCACTAGTGGTGGGGTGGTAGTGCTATTTTTTTTAAACAAAACTTTAATACTACAGTTGTATGGGTGCCTAGGGGCCCAAATTTTGCCCCCTAATGCCTAAATCAGGTATTTATTTTCAAAGTTCCATAACTTTTTGCCATGATGTTAAAATTTCAAAAATGAAATATTATCAGAAAGTTGGCTCCATGTACTTTACAGTGGTGAAGGTAATTTTTCTAGATTCTATTGTTTGGTGCTAGTATATTTGAATTTAAATCTCAATTTTTGGCTCTTGAGCTCCTAACTTTTTGCCATGATCTCTATTTTTTGTGATTCTTATGGCATTGGAAAGGTATTGAGGAACTCCATCATGTCATCCATGCACTTTTTTTAGGTTCAAATCTAACTACTTTTATTTAAATTTGTGTGTATTCACATTTTGATTGATCACTTGGATATATTGTCACTTGGGAAGGTGAAAATGTGATCCTTGCACTTTATTTCAGTTCTAGAACAATTTTCTATCGCATGTTGCTTCATTTAGATTCTAGGGTTGCTCCATATCAAGAATTTTCCAATTTTCCTTGGCATCATCACTATTGTTGCTTTATCATGATTCCAGAGTTGCTCCAACAATTGAGAGTTTCTAGAGTTTCTAGTATAAAAATTATTAAGTGTCCTTTGTTTCTTTAATTAAGGCTCCAGTGTTACTCCACTAGTATGCTTCCAACACTTCTTTACAATAGGTTATCTCATTGAGGGGGGTTGAATGGTCTCTCTTCATCTCTCTTATGGGGGGTCTTTTTCCCTGCATGAGGTTTTCCCTCTCATTCTTCATCGAGAGTATTATTGTATATTTTCTCTCTTTTGAGGAGGATTTTTGTCCCACTAGGTTTTCTCCTTTTCTCTATTTGTGAGAGACTGCATTTGCATTGTACATGGGTACCTAACATGGCCTTGTAGTCGAGACCCATCCTTGCATAATTTGTATAATAATCTACTCCCTAAGTTGTACTTAAGGGGGTGTTGGTGTAAATAGGTGTTTATCCTAACTATCCATTAGTGGTATTATTTACATGGTAAGTTTACTTAGGTCCTAGGAGGGAATTTTTTTAGATGGTGTTAGTTGTCATTAGATCTTATCTTATCTCTTGGAATTTAATGCTTGTGTCCTAAGTCATTTAATATTTCTTAAGGCAGTTTATCTCATTGTAGAATATTAAGACACATGTCAAGATCTTGTCTAATCTCATCTCACAATTTTCCTTTATAAACAAGGTTTCATATGTACATCACATATTCAATCTGACAATCTTGCATTCATAATCATAGCATGATATTTCTACCATTTCTCTCTTGTGGAACTTATTTTTGTCTTGTAGGTGGTGATCTTGGGGGGTTGGAAGTTCACCATTAACTCCTACAAAAATGTGGGATGATACTAAAATTATTAATAAGGGGGAATTAAGATATTACAAAAAAAAATTAAATTGAATTAAGGGTATGAAACATTATTTTTATGTAGGAGTTATTATTCCAAAGGGGAAGCTCTCTTCTGTGAGTAAATTCAACTATTTTCTAGTTAAAAAAATTATCCTATGTAAAGGAAGGAAATATCATTATGGTTTACATGTAGGATGCTTTTTTTGTAGAGGTCGCACCCACTAATTCATTATTGTGTGAAGAAAATCCATTAGAAGTCATGGAGAGAATTCTACTCTATGTGGCTGCAATATCAAATTGGTAATCGATGCAATTAGGGAGCCACAAATTGTTTCCATGCATGATACATAGGGTTACTACTTCATCACCCCATTTCTCACAAATAAAATATTGGAGCATGGGTCTCACAATTAGGACATGAAAATTTATTTGTATCATGTGCTACATTTTGTACATCATAAAGGCATTACAAATAGAAGTATAGCTCATTAATCTTTATTTTTAATCTAGTCATTATGAAAACATTTAATGATACACTAGAACAAGGAGAAATATAAATGTTATAATATTAACACAAATCAATCACAAAGATAACTCTTTTACATATGAAAATCTCCTTCATTTAATAGTAATAAGAGAAACTTTCACCTTAGTTTTTACAATGAAGTCATAAGATGTGTTACATTATATATAATTAAACAATGTCTAAACATTACAAGCAACTTAATGATAGCTAAAATATGTCATCTTGAGTTTTTAAGATGTTTTTATTGTTTCCAACAAACTATTTATTAAAATAAAATTCATCAAGGATCTCACCATCCCTAGTGAACGAAGTGAACTTGATCGTAAGCACTTTTTTTACCATACAAATTTATTTGAATAAGAAAGCCACATAATATATAGGAGAGAAATGTTATATTGTTGAAGTTATAAAAGTTAAATAATCATTATTAATCTTCATTAAAAGTTAGATGATAAGTTAACAAGCCACTATCTTCGTTGATTGATTTTACCTTTCTAGGTTGTCATGGTGTTACCATCATTTTGAGCTCTTCAATAATTATTATCTTATTCACTTTTAAATAGTTATGAACATCAATTTTTAAATTTTACATCACCTCCTTTTCTAGATAATTTTATGATGGTTTTTTAATTATCTTCTCAAAGCTATTACAGGTAGTCTTCCCTTTCACCAACTAGTTAATACAATAGTTAGTTTCCTTCCTATGTAGCTCAAGTTGGTTGGTCTTTTCTCCATATTGCCAATTCTTTTTTACAATAATTTTATTGATGTGGGTAAGCTCTTCCCTAGAGGTAGAGTAATTTTTTGTAATTAAATTTGACTATTTTGTCTTAATGATAGAATGTTTAAACTAATGTTAATCAAGATACAATAGATCATTTTCTTTAGCTACAATAACCTATTGATGGTGCAAAGGACCTTAACAAAGGTTGGGGTTGCCTTGATGATAGGGAGCTTCCTCCACCTTTTAGATTTTTAACTCATGTAAGTTAGTTTTATTTCATTATCATATTATGAAATTGTGATAATGTTATTGGTTGTTTCCTTTTGGAGGTCAAGGTTTCTTTCTATGGTTGCTTATTTTTTCAAATCATGTAGACACTTATTTTTATTTGTGTGACTTTAGGACACAATTCTATTATCAAATTTATAATATTTCCACAAGTATGTTTATGGATTAAAACATGTGTTGTCTTTTGAATAATGTTTCATATCACACTCTAATTCTCTCTTTGTCCTAATGATGGATCATGTAATGTAATTTGAAATACTAATATTCACAAAATTACATACAATTTAATCTAAAAGCACACACTCATTTAATTATATTATGTCTACTATTTTTAAGGATAGACTTATGTTATTTTTCTGAAATAATAAATTACTTTATGTCATCAAAAAATATTTCATCATATATGTATTTATATGATTTTAAATATACCTCACATAAATAAAAAACCACTACCTATTTGACTATTTTTAATATATGTATATGAGGAGAATCACCCAATAATCAATAAACACCAAAAACCATGGGTGTAGGTGAGAGAGGGACAAGCCCCTATAAGGAAGAGGTTTCATGGAGCCACTACAAAAAATATTTTTGTGGAACGAGAGGTCTCATGAGAAGAAAAAAATAATATAATAGGATGTTCAAATGTTGTGCAAGAAAATAAGAGCCCCTGCTTTTTAAATTTAAATTTTAAGCAGGTGTCTTAGGGGCAGGGTTGAAAGTTTCCCCCACAAACATCTTAAAATTGTGTTCTTAGATGACATTCATCTATAACAATTATGAGTCTACTAGCTTATTGAAATTTTGAAATTTTAAGTTTTAAGCTTAACCATTGTTACAAACTCCATAAGACCATCTACGACACTTACTAAAATATGTTAGAAAGCCTCCCTCCATGAAACAATGGCCTAACTCTTTAACCACATACAAGAAGACCCTCCCTACACCCTCATATTAATTTTGAAATAAATATCAAACCTATAATTATTATCTATATCATTGACCAACTCAACCATCTAATCTACATTCAAAAATTATATTTAAATTATATATTTATCTATATAAAACTTGCAATCAAGTGAAATTATCTCCTCTAAAATAATGTTTTATTCATTTTTATATCCAAAGAATCTATATATAAAATGTACCTTTTGACAAAATGCAACTGTTAGACCATTTGAATAACCTATTTTTAGGTAGTCTCTCCGCCAATTGTCTCATTTAAGCATATTATTCGAAACAAACTCTGGAGCATCTTTTAAGTAAGACACACAAAATTGGTTTTCACGTTGGTTATTTATTTTTTATTGTTTATCTTGTATGGTTAGCCGTGTGCTTGTCCTAACCTCCAATGTGACCGTGAAATAAGGATATTCCATTTGTTCTTTTATACGAATAGGTAATAGATTAAAACAAAAATTAATAAAAACGCGGTTATGAAAATAATAAAATAAAGAAAATGCTACAAAGTAATGATTGGCATGTTATTAGTCGAAGGTGATCAAACGTTGTTTGGTGGGCATGGGTTAATGGTAAGGAAAAAAGTTGTCAAAAGGATTAAACTAGCAAGCGCACCTTTGTGTGCAATGGGTGTGTCGAAGAGTTTCTTTTGAAAAGAGCAAAGTAAATTGGTTGGAAAATTCGATATTGGAGGAGAAAATAGTTTTATGGTGTTGTTACATTCAAGTAATCTAAAGCAGGCTATTATTTGTTTTGTTTGAACTGATGCTATCATACAAACAATGTATTTTTGGTTTTTTAAATAAAAAATTCATACGAAATGGAGCTTGAATGCACTTGATTCATTCTAAGAATTATGAAAAGCAATAATTAATTTGGAAACAAACAATTGTTGTGCAATGATATTGGTATGAATTAGAATTACATTCTTTTGAAATCATTGTTGATCCAAAAACCACCATACCTGTGGAAGATTAGAAGATTTATAGAGATCTTAATTAAATACATTCTAATTTTTTTATTGAAGTTCAAGTTAACCTTTTTTATCATCACCCTTATCTCCCAAACTATTTTTATTTTACATTTGGTAAAGAAGACACTTTGAAATTTGAAAATCCACCCAACAATTTCTAAAAAAGAAAAATTGTATATGACATTACAACTTCATGAAAATTGAGGATTTACATAAGTAATCAACCAAAATAAAGGAATGCATGTGCAAAAATCACATAACCAAGTTCTAGCTAACCAATCCTTGCTCAAAAATAGGTAAGAGTCGTGAAATGTCAAAGTTGTACATTCAACTTTTCCTATGGAGTAGAAATTTGACAAGGATACAAGCATTCATCTTTCCAGAGCAGGGAATGCACTAAAAAGAAGATGAATAGTCACTATAACAAAATGAGAGAGATTCAATGGAGATTATTATGTAGACATGGTGAGAATCAAATTATAACAACATTATTGTGAATGATACAACCTGACACGGATATTAGACCATATTTATTATTGTGAATGATACAAACTATTGCAAATATTATCATTGAACAAAAATCTCTACAAAAATGCATGATATCTTTGAATTGAATTTGTGCATTGCCTTGTAAAGAACCTGGAGTTGTAAATTTGTCACCCACAATGCATGTAATTGTGTCTCCAATTAGACACACATTTCATTGATATACAATATGTAAAATTTGGCTATGGAGATAGCCACCCAAGATCTAAAGGCCTATGGAAAGCACAAAATACCCAAAAGATCAATATGACAAGAAAAAACGGTATTCCTATCAATGAATGCAAAAAGAATCAATGTACAATGTGAGAGAGACCCTTGATTATATAGCCAAGATGAGACCTAAGATGTTATAAGATTATGACAAGTATCTTAATCTTATGACATGAGACAACTTATCACAACTACCTAGGTCACATGTGTTACAAGTCAAAAGATAAGATAACAACTAATGACAACTAACACCTTCTAGAAAGAATCTTAGGACCTAAGTAAACTTAACATGTGAATACGTCCCCTAAGTCCCTATGAATGAAATAACTAGGTACAAGACATTTATTCACACCAACACCCCCCTTAAGTGCAACTTAGGGGGAAGATAATTATGCAAATAACTCAAAGATGGGTCCTAGCTACAAGGCCATGTTAGGTACCCATGTACATATGTAATGCAATCCCTCGCAAATGGGGAAAAGGAGAAAACCCAAGGGGGAAAAGCTCCTCCCCAAAAGAGAGAAACAAAACAAGAAAAATGCTCTCAAAAAGATGAGAAGGAAAAAACCTTGAGTGAGGAAAAAGTCCCCCCATAAGAGATAATGAAGAAGGCCAAGTGACCCACCCCTAAAGAAACATCTCGCACCCCCAAGAGAGCTCGCAAATGGTGATATGTACTCTCAATGAAGGGTTTGGTGAAGATATCAACAACTTGCTCTATTGTAGGACAGTACTACAAATTGATTACCTACTCTTGTATCAACTCCCTAATGTAGTGCATATGGATCTCCATGTGTTTGGTATGCTGATGTTGAACCAAGTTCTTCGAGATATGGATGACACTCTAATTATCACAATGGAGGACCATGGGCCATGGAATGGTGAAGCCAAACTCAGTCAGAATATTCTAAAGCCAAATAGTGAAGCCAAACTCAGTCAGAATATTCTAAAGCCAAATAGCCTTAGTAGCGGCATTAATAGCTCCTTAATACTCAGCCTTAGTTGAAGAGAGAGCAATAGCATGTTGCTTCTTACTATTCCAACAAACAGGGCCAAAACCAAGATGAGAGCTATAACTAGAAGTGGACTTACAATCATCAAGATCGCCAGCCCAATCATAATCTGTATATCCAACCAAGTTGAGTCTTGTACTTGCTACATAGTGAATCCCATAATGTGGTGTACCTTGTATATAATGCAAGATGTGTTTGACAAATTTCCAATGAAGCTCATGTGGTTCTTGCATGAAGCGTGAAACCATGCCAACCACAAAGGAAATATTAGGGCATGTGTGAGTCAAGTAAATGAGGTTCCCACCAAGTTGACGATAAAAGTGGCATCAACAAGTGGAGTGGAACACTTGGCCTCAAGTTTGACTCCTAATAGAAAGGGAGTAGGTGCATCCCTACAATCAGACATGTGGAGCTGAGCTAGAAGATCAAGAGCATACTTGGGTTGAGCAAGAGTAATCCTGAAACAAGATTGTGTGATCTCAATCTCAAGAAAGTAGTGCAAGAGGCCCAAATTAGTAATACCAAATTTGTCGTGCAAAGAAGATTTGACTCTACCAATGATGGATGATGAACTCCCTGGGATGATCAAGTCATCAAAATAGAGAACAAGAAGCAAGTGAGAGTCATCTTGTTGCAGGATATAGACATTTGAATCTGAGTAGCACCTAGAAAATCCTATTGAGAGAAGAAAGGAGTCCATCTTGGCATACCAAGTTTGAGAGGCCTATTTGAGGCCATAAAGAGACTTCCTCAATTTGCAAGCCAGAGAAGAATCCTAAACAAATCCCTATGGTTGCTCCATGTAAATCTCCTTTGCAAGATCTCCATGAAGAAATGCACTCTTCACATCCATCTAATGGACAACTCGTCCATGAGCTGCTACAATGGCAAGAGTCAAGTGAATGGAGTTCATCTTAGCAACAGAGGCAAGGGTTTTTGTGTAATCAATGCTAGGAACTTTTGAGAAACCTTTAGCCATAAGTTGTGCTTTGAACTTGTCCACTGTTCCATCTGCTACATATTTGGTCTTATAGATCCACTTACATTGAACCATTTTTCTCCCCTTAATAAGAGGAACTAAGTCCCATGTGTGATTCCTCATCAAGGAACTATACTCTTCCTCCATTGTTGAATCCCATTCAAGAATGCCTGATGCCTCCTCGAAGGATTGTGGATCTAAAGCAGTTGCAATGTAGACATGTGGAAGATGTTGATGTTGTGACTAATTCCTTCGAGTGTCTATAGGATCCCCAACAAGATTTCCTGCTAACTCGAGAGTCTACCAAGCCCAATGAGGTCGTGAAGATGATGGAGATGAAGGACAAGAATCCTAAACCTCAAAATTAGAACCCTACAAAGGTGCAAACCTATGAGTCGAAGGTGAGGTAGAATCATCTATCACTATCATTTGAGTCCACTATGGAGGAAGGATGAGAAGGATCAAAGGTCAAGCTAGGAGAGCTTTCATCAAAGTGAACACTCCTCTCTATGAAGAGCTCATGTTTCTCTAGATTCAAGAGTTGATACCCTTTGACACCATCCAGATATCCAACAAAGATGCAAGGCCTAATTTGAGGTTCTAAAGCCTTACACTTCTCTAGAGGAATACGTGCCCATGTTGGAGAGCCAAAAACTCAAAAATGCCACATAATTGGTTTCCTACCACACCAAGCCTCAAAAGGAGTCATGCCTTTCAATGCCTTGTGGGGAACCAAATTCTGAATGTGTATAGCACAATTAATGGCTTCAGCCCAAAATTTTGGACCAAGAGAACAAGCATGAATCATGCAGTTAGCCATTTCCTTGAGGGTCCTATTTTTCCTTTCAGCAACACCATTTTGTTGTGGTATGCATGCAACTAAATGTTGAAGATCGATCCCTTCAAGAGTACAAAATTGCATAAGGTTGCGATTCACATATTCTCGACCATTTTCAGTATGAAGAATTTGGATATACTTTCCAGATTACTACTCAACATGAGCCTTGAAGGTTTGAAACTTGTCAAAGACTTCATTCTTTCGGCGAAGAAAGTAGACTCGAGTGAATCTAGAGTAGTCATCGATGAAGGTGAGTGCATAGCAAGCCTTGTTGAAGGACAAAGCTAGAAATGGTCCTACTAGATCACTGTGAACCAATTGAAGAACTTTTAAAGCCCTCCAAGACTTCCCTTTATCAAACTTCTCTTTCGGATGCTTACCCATAGCACAACCTTGACATACACCATTTGAAAAGTTGATTTGAGAGAGACCTATGACCATATCCTATGAGCTAAGCTGCTGAAGATAACGGTAGTCAAGATATCCAAACCTCTCATACCATAACTTACTGAATCTAAGTGAGCAATGTTGTAGAAGGAGAATGTGGCATAAAGTGAGAAAATTGATATAGCTGAGACTCATGATTGGCCTTTCCTATTGCAACCAAGGCATTATCCTTGAGATCTTTGACCACAACTGTGTCTGGAGAAAACTCAACTTTCTTTCCATTCCCAAGATGAGTGATTTGGTAGACTAAAAGAAGGTTGGCACACAAGTCATGAACACAAAGAACATTCTCAAATGATCCATCATCCATGTCAACCGAACCTTTTCCAACAATTTTCACCTTAATATCATCACCTATAAGAATGTGTGGTATTGTACAAGGCTCCAACAAAAAAAATTGTTCTTTATTGGAACCCATGTGATGTGTAGCACCCGATTCCAGTATCCATTGTTGTGACGATCCTGTGGCTACAACAAGTGCATGTCCTTTTCTTTTCTTTGATTTTGAAGAAGTAGAAGGAGATGCTTCCTTTTTGTGAGAAGATGGCAAATTGATGTTATTCTTCTCGAGGAGATTAGTCAATTCATCAGCTTGCTTAGCATGACAACGATGCTCATCATGACCAACTTTCTTGCAATATGCACAAGTTGATTTATCCTTCTTCTGTGAATTCCCCTTCTTGGAAGATGATGAAGTGTCTCCTTGCTAAGGGGAAGAGGATTGTGCTCGATCTTTGTGTGGATTACTCTTGGACTGCTTTTGTTTCTCATTAGATCCTAACCCATTTCTTGCTACCAAAGCTTGTGACTTGGATGACTTGAGAATATCCATAGTGATCAAATTTTTTTGTTCAAGCATCAACATCTTTGTAAATGAATCAAATAAAGGTGCAATATAGGTACTTCCCATAGTCAACCGATGAGTTTGAAAACTAGAAAAAAAAGTTGCATATTTTGAAGGAAGCTTGTCCAAAAAATTGAAGACCAATTGTGCATCCTTCCTATCAATACCACAATCTTTGAGTCATGCTCTTAGTCAATTAGCCTTAGTTACATAGGCTTGGATTGTATCAAAATTCTTTGGATCTAGATTAGTGAGATCATTAAGTTTGTATCCCCTAATCTAAACAACTTTTCCATACAATTGAGCAAGTTTATCCCAAGCTTCCTTCGCTAATTTACACTTATCAATGTAAAGGTAGGATCAAGAGAAACATATTTCCTAAGTGTTCCAAGATCCATCTAGTACTTTTAATGATCCATGAATCACTTTTTAAATTTGGATTAGTTGGTTCTAGAATGAATCCATCAATGTAGTGAATTAATCCTTTTTCCATTAGTTTACTCCATGCATTTATTTTCCATGTTGCATAGTTATGTGGAGTTAAAAAAGGTAACTTAGGATGACCCATGGCGGAAATATAAAGAGAACGAGAACTCAAAGCACAATCACACAACACAACCCTCCCCCCCCAAATTCACTCAATCAAAGTACCCCCCCAAGCAAATGATTTGGTACTTTATATTTAGTGTGGTTACAATCACCACTTGCAAGAAATAGCTAAGTGGACTTTTGATTTCAATGCTTACAATTGCCACAATAAGGCAAGATCAAAGTGTGATCAACATGCAAAAGGTCAAATTGTGATCTATGCAATACAATTGTCAAAATGAGCCAAATAAGGCTATATGTTGAAAGTACAATTTATGTTCACAATAAATACAAATTAATAGCACCACTGTGAAGTTCTCAAAAAAATATGTAGTTTCAAAAAAAAAGTTCACCTGAAAAGGAGTTCGTATGAGCTCGAACGAAGCCCCAAAAGTTCAAAAAATGGTTGCTTCTCAACAACACCTATGATAAATTGATTTTTTTTAAGAATTCATGCATCAAAATCTGAAACCATTTGCACCAGTGTGTAGAGCATGAAAAATTAGCCCAAATAAGAAAAATTGCACTGAAAAAGGAGGTTGTAAGGTTGAGTTATGAAGCTTCAAAGTTGAACTGCAAAACTGAAAAACTCCATTGGTGAGGGGTTAAAAATTTTCAAAAATTGGGTGATGCAGTGCTGACGTCAGTTGACCACGAGGCTAAAATTGACAGCCTAATAACCGTCTTGCAATGCACTAGGTTAAATTTGATGTCTTATAGGCCGTCACAGGTCGACAACACCCTCCGCAAGAATATTCTCTACAAATGTCAGTATATTCTCCATGTAGACACATAAAATATCCTTGTAATCATTTTATCCATTGCATATTTCATTTAATCATCCACATAATCATATCGCCATATTCATAAAACCATTTAAATCATTTATAAGCATTTATTCATATCATTTAATCATTTAAATCATTTATCATTTATCATTTATCCATTAAAATATTATAAGCATTTATTCATAACCATAATCCATTTACATAACCACTTAGTCACTTATCCATTAGTCATCCATTTGCATATTTCACTATCCCATTTCATAAATATTTATTGTTTCACTAATCATCAGCTTATTCATAAATCATTTAACCATTTGCATAAATCATTAATTTATCCATTTGCATAAATCATTAATTTATCCATTTGCATTAATCATTAAAATGTAGTCATATATTTCATTAAATAATTTAAATTCATAAATTAACTTCCATGAAATTAGCTCAAAATTGCACATTAAACTCACAAATCACTCCCATGGAATTAGCTCAAAATTGCGCATTTTGAGCTTCCAAACATGAATCATGGCATAAATCACTCCACTCATTTCTCATTTCTCATTAGGCATTCATCTATAAAAACCTCCTCATTTTTGGGGATGCATTTTTCAATTTCACAAATAATTCTCGAATCCAATTCTACATCATCTCTTGTGCTTTTGTTGCAAAAATTTGAGAGCAAAGACAAGATATTGTGGAAAAGGATACCAACGGAGTTTTATTTTGAACGCTTTTTTTTTGGTTTTGCATAGTTTAATTTTATTCTTTTGCATATGTTTTCGATCAAGAAAAGCTCCATTGATGCCATGCTGTAATTTTGATTTGAGATTTATGGTTTAAATCAATTTGGCTTTTCAGATTTCAGTATGCACATAATGGTGAACCTGACGTAAACACTTTTAATCAAATTTGATATAAATACAAGGATGATTATTGAAAGCTCAAAATTTTCTGGTCTATTGGTTTGATAATAATCATGAATATTGTTTACTACTTGCATGATCTTGTCTATAATAGGGGTGGCCAAATGGAAAAGAATTTCAAATTTAATGTGTCTGGTTGAGTTTGTAGATGAAGCTCTTCATTGGTTTTCAAATATAAATCACTAGTATCTTGCTAGAGTAGGCACTCACGGACTCATGGCAGATGTGAAAATCTATTGAGAATCATCCATACAATTGCATAGAAAATAGTTTTTCGTTTAAATTCAAATTCCAACCATATTTAAAACATTTTTTGTTAATGTGTTCTATCAACTATAATCTAAGCACTGCTTGCAATTCCTCATAAGTAATTTTCCAGATTGACTCCCATTGAGTTGTGTAAAATATGGTTCTTCAACTTTTTAAACCATTGCAATTGCTATATTCCTCTAGCACGATCTGATTTGGTCACAACAGTCACAACATTTCCATCACAGTAGATTCCATTTTTAATTCTACAATCACATCATTCATTTTGCAATCCTCTTGACTATATCTGCAATCATGGCATTTTGAAATATATCCTGCAATCACGATTGTCACAAAATAATCCATTTTATTCTTCTTGCAATCATGACTTTCCTGATGTTTTTGCCCTTTTAATTTTTCTTTTTAGTTTATAATTTTGGTTTGAACTAATTTAAGATTAAATTTTAATTTTAGTTAATTTAGTTTAAATTTGGATTTAGTTTAACCTTTAATTTAGATTAAAAACATTTTAATTTAGATTTTTTTATTTTTTTTATAGATTTAACCTTTAATCTAGATTAAAATTTTCATTTAGATTTAACCTTTTAGCTTTTTAGATTTTTTTAGATTTAATTAGAATTTAGATTTAAATTTTAGTGTAGATTTTAACTTTTAGTTTAGTTTTTATCTTTTAATTTTTATTTAGTTTTTATCTTTTAATTTAGATCTAATTTTTTATTTAGATTTAGCTTTTTATTTAGATTTAGTTTCTAGTTTAGACTTAATTTAGAATGTAGATTTAACTTCAATTAGAATTGATTTAGTTTAATTTAGATTAATTATAATTTATATTAATTTTTAATTTAGATTAGTTTTCAATTTATATTAACTCTTAATTTTAGATTAATTTTTAATTTAGATTAACTTTTAATTTAGATTAATTTTTAATTTAGATTAATTTTTAATTTTAGATTAGCTTTTTAGATTAATTTTAAATTTAGAATAATTTCTAACTTTAGATTAGTTTCCAATTTCTAATTTAGATTAATGTCCTTTTTCTTCATAGTTTAATTGTTGATTCGAGGCTAATTTAGTTTACTTTCTTGCAAGTTTGTTTGATAGAGACTTGAAATCAAAACATACACTTGTTAAAGAAAGGAGGCATGAAACTACTAATGAGATTTTGATGTAGGATGTTCGTTGAAGACATATTTTGAAACCAATTGTCTTTTAGATTAGAAAACATTTCAATTGATGCTTTAAAATGAACAATTGTCTTCTTTCACATAGATCTAACTAGGAGGTCAATGAATGTTGTTTGTTATGCTTGAGATGGTAGAGAGTATGCTCTCACCTTGTGCGAACTTGGTGATGAGAAACCAAACCCATCTATTTTTGTGTTTATACCTTAGAGGGGCCTGCCTCGCAAGAGGGAATGACTCCAACCATTTTTTCACTTGGGTTGGTATATAAAAGGATGAGACTAAACTATCAAGTCCTCACGGTATGTAGGCCTTAGCCGTGTAGTGCCATTCAAAAGTGAGTACCAACCTTTTCTTGTAGAAGGTGTAAGAGCCCCTAGTAGATTAATTAAAGCCTTAAGTGGCTTGCTATACACTCGCGAGGTGTTGTGTCTGAGTATTTACTATAACCCTTTTGTTTAGTGGCCAAAATCCCATCTATTTGCTAGCATAGCAATGATCGTTGTGAAGGGATCCACATTCTCGCAGTTCTTAGTAGAGGTGATCAACCTGCCATAGGAGATTTATGGGGGTTGGAAGCTTGGTTGACCTAAGAAGTGCGTGCACTATATGGGGGAGCTCGTGTGGCCAAGCTTCTAGATTCACCTGCTAAGAATAAGTGCGGTTGGGGAAACCCACATGGAATCTAGCAAATATTGTCATTTCCAACCTCAAGATTTGTGCTTGTATTGCTAAAATCAAACAACATTCACGATTGAAAAAAAACTCAAAAAAATTTGTCTATTGTGTCTTACGTGTGTGTATTCAAAAAATTGTCAAAAAAAATCAAACATCACACCAAATCTAATAACCTTTCAACTTTGATATAAACTGAGCCAACATTTTCCAAACAAGTTATTTAAACCAAGGATTTGCTCACTTCATTTCCCATCATTCCATCACATTCATTTAGCTTAGTTGCATCACTTAAATAAATCTTAGGTTGCATACACCTTTTCGAAAACTTTGGAATAGGGAAACTTGTCATATCTTGTCACAGGCCCATTACTACAAAGATAAGTTATCATGGACCTTATCATTTTCCACATTAGTCCTTGTCATTTCAGTGTAACCTTTAAACTCATCAGTCTAGTTTAAGGCTCACCTTGCCAAACTTGTCACTTGTCATCCACTCTCCTTGAGGTCATTGATAATTTCATTTGGAAACATTGGACTATCTTAGGTTGGCTAGTAACTCCTTCCTTAAGTTTCACAACAAAGGTGCATAGTTCATGTAGACATGCAAAATTAACATTATGCATTCGATCGGATTCAGTCAAATTAGGTCTCACATTAGGCCCATTCATCACTTTCATCCATTCATTAAATAATCTCATTTATCAAATAAGCATTACCATTCAACCTTCATCTTGCATCATCCATTTAATTAAATAAATCAGGACTTCATTTAAATCAAATCCTAAATAAATCAATTATCAAAGTCTTAAAAGTCAACTCACCTAATCAGCATTAAATCAGCATAATCATCATCCTAGCTAAATTAACCCTGATTAAATGATTAATCCCATCCCACTTGCATTATCTAGATATCTCCATTTGCACAATAAATCAATTTTATTGATTTATTAAATAACCTCATTTTCCCTCAACATGACAAGTCAAACATGGCATTTATTGATGTTTTTCTTGTCCCCCTCTCAAAATTTATTGCAAATTTGAATTCAAATTCTCCCTCTCATGGGCACTCTTCCCAAATCTTGCACAACCATTGACCTATCATCATTTGACAAGTGTCATATTCTCATTGGAGGATCTTTAGTCCCACATTCACCATCTTGGCCAATCTCTCATCAACAAAATCTATAAAATAAGGCCTTTATTCTCATTTATGGATCCACAATTTTATGCAAGGTTACTCTCTTCATTTGAGATTTGATCTTGTCCATTTCACTCTATCATCTCCATTTGCATTTTATCATCTTGAGCTTTGATCAAGGATTGGGAAAGGGTCACTAGCACATGTGACACCAATCCAACTATGGAATAGGTAGTTTGCTTTTGTTTTCTTAATGCTTTAGTCTTTTTATCATCATTTGTGGCATTTTGAAAGCATTTGCAATGTATTTCATAGAGGTATTTTGATAGAGTTTGCAAGGCACTAACCCTTTGTTTGAAGTTTAGTTGTTTGCATATTTTAAAAGGATGCCTACATTTGGCACTAGAAGGAGGGCATAGTTGATGTTTTTGTTTGATTTTCCTTTTACATAAGGGATTTGTTGGTTTATATCTATATTTTGATGCATGGGTGATTCCACTATATTTTCGTATAATCCACATTTGAGTAAGCAATGTTCATTTAGATTTTATCTTATACTGCTCAAATTTGAACTGCCTCATTGTTAATGATTGAGATTTATTTGCATTAAAATATATGCAAGATAGTTGACTGGCTTTTACAGACTGCTGCCCACACGTTCTCCTTCTCACATCTGCCTAGTTCAGGATTTATAGGTGTTTTCCTTCTATTTCTATGCATATAAGATCTAGATTTTTGGCTTATACAGGTGCTGAGAGGCGACGCTAATGGTCTTTGTGGTTGTTTTCTTGTTTTGCTATCATATTTTTTTGGCGAATCCTCTTGTAAGAGTATTACCATTAAATATTATGTGAGGAATTTATTGGTCTGATTGATTCTTATTGACTAGCTGATTTGCTTTTACCAGCAAAGACCCGCAAATTCCATGAAGCAGTTGTCCAAAGTTCTTCAAAGACCCGCATTTTTACATATAAGTCAGGAGTGTAGAGTTAAGGGCGATATGATATTCAAAAGTCTATCGACAGATCATTGCGTGGGATCTCAAATCTATTCTACATCTGTCAGAAGAATTTACTACAGAAGTTGACCTTACAATAGTTTTTACTCATAAACGCTTATCAATATTCATTTACTCATAAACGCTTATCAATATTCATTCGCTCCACCTTCATGGCCCCATCGAATTTATCTCTTTGAGCCAAGCATTACACAGACTTTGAAATGTCACCAGCTATTGTAGGTATTTAAAATTGAATCTGGTGAGTGTTTAGAGTCTCTCGCCATCATCCTTACTCCATAGTCAAAGCAGCAGGTGCATTTTAAATCTTAGGTTGGCGTACTTATGTGCTTGCATGAGCTCATAGATGTTTACTGTGGTAGATGATCGGTGGTCAGCTAAGTAACCAACGCTCACTGGTCTTCTTCTTAAATACATTCTCCATACTCTTTGTTCGAGACAATAAATGAAATACCACAAGTCTTTGTAAATTTTGATAGGCGTTGGAAATCCACTCATTTCAAATAAGTCTAACTGTGTGTCTTTATTTGGATATCATTACAACTGACAGACGTCTGCCTATTGTAGAGTCCTTCCTGTCACAGTCAATTAAAATTCTAGTTGGATGTCAGATCATCGCGTGTGTGAGCTTATATTAATGTGAGATTGCAGCTAATTCGCTAGACAAGTTTCAGTCCTCTCTGGCAGAGGTTTTAACAGTTACTTCATTGTTGTGAAGGCGTCTACTATTAGAGAATATTTAATGCTGGCTGAGCTGAAAATCAGAGAGAATTAAATCTTTCAGTGCGCGGATGATATAAACAGAAGTAATTAAAGTGTGAACATCTTGGTGTTTAAACGGAGGAATGCTCCATTAGTGCATCAATATTCTCTCGTATTGAATCATTATACTTACAATTCATTGATATTCTGATAAATGTTACAAATTTACATTATCACATGCATTATGAATGTTTTGAGATAAGTAAATGATTAAATTTATTATGATGCTATGGAGAGATTTGTTCTTTATGATTGATTTTACAACTTAATACCCCTAGTGATATAGAGAGACTTTGATAAGGTTGAAAGTGAATCTAACATGAATGGATATTCTTTTATGGTAATCCAAAATCATCAACTTTTTTTCATTTGGAATCATTACATTATTTAAAGTAAATTATTAAAATGATAAATTGATTCTTGTGTGTTGTCTTTCTCAATAGGTACAAATCTGAAAATCAACAAAGGTACAAACAAAGGGAAAAGCGAAAGGTGAAAGGTACAAGCGAACAACGAAGGAAAAAAGGAAAAGCGAAAACGAAAAATCAACAAGGAGGAGGCTAGCAAACGAAGACGAAAGGGGGATTATTTTTTTTGAAAACACAATGTGTTTTTTAACACTTTAAGTGTTGATCAACACTACTTCACGAAGTTGTTTATCCTTTCATTTTAGAACACTAATTTTCATTTGGGTCTAAAACGAGCAATTTAATTTTCATTGCAAGGGGCTTAAAATGAATCTTAGGACAAACTTACTAGATTTCGTTTTGGGCTAAAAAATTGGACAAGCAATCTTCATATTTCATTTGGTGCTTAAAACGAACTCACAATTGCTTTGAAGGTTATAAAATGAACAAGTGTTTGAATTGTGTGATCTTGTCTTTTGAGTACATATCCTCTCCCCTTGCGCTTCGTGCGATCTAGGGTGTAAGAGAAACACTCAAAATACATTTTATTGCTTTGAAACACTTCAATTTGGGCTTAAAAATTGAACATCTTGTGCGAGTGTGAGTAGGGGCATTTTCGCGTACATTCTCTTTCTTTGTGCCATCAAAGATCGATCGAGTTACAGATTGTGTCTTTGCTCGCTTTTGTTTATCTTAGAGGGCCTGCCTTGGGGAAAAAGTACTCACCCAAGCGGCGACTCAACCAGGTAACACTCTAAAGCCAAGAGTATTTCCAGCCGGGATATAAATGAGGGTTTTGGTTAAACGCCATAATCAGCGGTTGGCCGACAAGATGGATCGAAGGGGACTCTTGCCGTATGGGTCAATCTCCTGACGGAAGATCCTTACTAAAACCCATGTGTGCGATTTTCCAAAATCCTTAATCTATTGTTGTTGGTGCAGGCGATTGGATTCACGAAGCCACCCTCTTCACGGTCTTCTAGTAGAGATGGAAAGCCGCGCCATGGGAGTTTCATAGGTGTTGATGCTTAGGCTGCGCCGTTGGCGTTAATGGTAGGTGGATGGGGTGATGGGGTCAAGCATCTAACCATCAGCTAGAAGATAAAGCGTGTTTGGACTTGTCAAGTGGGAATCAACAAATATTGTCTTACACATCCATAGGGCTTGTAATTATTCTTTGTTTTGAAAGCACAATGTGTATTTGAAAACATTTGCAAATAAACATTACTAACATGATTCTCAAAATTTCAAACCCTCTTAGAAGACAAATATCATTGACTCCGAAATCCATATATTCTTGCTTTCCTGATTCAAATGCATGAGGTTCTAAGCATTGGATTATACCTCAATTTGTCTTCTTGAGTAAACAATAGGAAAACCCTTGCCTTAAGTTCATTGAATTTCCACATAAAATATCTTGTGGGGTTTAAAGAAATTAAGACATTGGACATGTTAGTTTGAAACTTTAATCAAAGAGAGTGTTTTTGGTAAAATAAATCTATTAAGCAAAGCTAAGCAAAATGAACTTTCATGTGTGTTGAAGACTCCAAATCCCAAAAGCACAAATCATTGATTGGAAATCCAAAATGTTCAAATAATTTCTTGGTTACAAAGGTCTTTAGGAAGCATATGCATGCTCTTCAATACCTAGGTCTAGGAAAACAAAGTGGTCTTTTTAGGTTCATCTAGGGATCAAAACAAATCAAACCTCTTTCATCCATCTTTCAAAACATCCAAACATCCATCTCACAAGTCATCTTTTGAAAAACCTTGAAATCATCCTTGAAATGCTAGGCTTTATGACAAAATCAAGCAATCATCCAAACTCATTGAGATCAAGTCCTTGAAAACATTTATCAAAACACCTTTGGCTAGGAATGTGTGAATGCATCCTTTTGCATATCTTTAGTCAAAGTCATCCAAATCATCTTGTCTAGCTTAGTGTATGTAGATGAATCCTTCTCCATATTCTTAGTGAAACAATCATTTTGTTTGGGTAGGTGTGGGTAGATGCATCCTTCTCCTCACACATATCCAAATCATCATCCTTTGAACACAACTATCCTTTAGATCATTATCAAACATCTTAGGGTTCCTTTTTGTTCAAAATCCAAAACAAAATCCAAATCAAGATCAAGGACAAAGTCTCAAAATCCAAAAATCAAACCAATCAAAAATCCAAAGCCTAGTATTTCATTCAAGATCTATCAAAAGTCAAAACATCCATAACATCCATCTTTAAACATCACCATCTTATCATCATCACATTTGATCCTAAAAGCATCCTAAAACTTTCACTTTAGGGACATAAAATAGAGATTAATCCAAGGAATCAAGAGATTCATCTCCCATATTCTCAAAGATTGATCCTTGTTTTATGGTTCAAACGAGATCTCAATACAAGAAGAGTATGGAAGCCCACAAAGAAACTCCCGCTTCAAGTGACCTTAGCCAAACAAATGCAGAAATGAATCTTGCAGAATCAAGCAATCCATTGGTCCCCTCATCACCACAAAACCCACAAGAAGAAAATCAAGGGGAGGACCTCACCTTTGGAATGTCACCGTGAAGAAATAGGCTGAAATGCTCCAAAATCCAGGATAACCATAGAATCATCAACATCATGATGAGAGACTCAACCCTTAGTTGTACATGCTTGAACCTAGCAAAACAAGGGGCCAAGTTGCGCTTAGGATTTTTGATGTGACCGCCTATAGTAGAGACATCTTTTCCACCAATCTCACCCACCATCCCCATTTCATCTACACCCCCATCTCAAAACGTCATGGAAAATATCCCACAAATCACAACATCATTTGCTCCAACTCAACCCAACGTTAACAAGGGAAACACATTCCTCAATGAACTTCAATCACATCCCCTTGTGAATAACCAAAACTTGGGCGCAAACACCACAGTGGAACAAAACATCTTCCATAATCCATTACACCAAAATGTTCCTCTCCGCTTTTATTTATGACCTATCATCAACATCTTTTCCGCGGGCACCACAAACACCTCTTCTCACAAATTCACAAGATGAGGAAGACATGTTCGGACCAAGGGGCATTTTCAACACCACAACACTCTTGCAAGGATTCACCCCCTTACATTTCCTCCTCTCCCACCATCACCATTGTCATCTACACCACTCCTTGGTTTAGGGCTTCCCCTCTACCGAGTATCCGTAAACATACACATCCCAACCATCAATCAAAACATCTTGCCAAGCGGCTCAAAATTATTGGTGACATCCCAACAACAAGCGACAAACACCTGGCAGTAGCGGCATCATCAAACACCCCACAACATTGCAAAGCATGGTCTCAAGGGCCAATCATTAGCGATTCCACTTACCACATCAACAACGCCATCCACCAATCAACGCCCAATCAACATGAGCAACACCATCCACCAACCAAATAATCAACACAACATCACCATTCACCACCACCACAAAGCGAACAAATCCACCACCACCCCCACCACCACCAACATTCACCGCATCAAATCAATTAAAGCGCCAACATTTACCAAG
>VDFB02301068.1:0-45824 GCA_007258455.2 Sequoia sempervirens
CTAAGCACTGAAATACAAATTCTTACAAACAATAAATATTAGAATATAAATGCAAATAAATAAATAACGATGTACAAATATATATTAATAATCAAGATAGTGTTATAGTTACAAAGTGTTGGTAAATAACATAAAATAAAAATATAAGTAAATGCAAACTAATATTATTAATGTAATTATAATATTTATCACAGTGATATAAATGCAAAAATACAAAAAATGAAATGTTTAGTTATTACTATAATAATTATGAATATAGTATAAATAAATAAATAAGTTTATAATAAATCCAGTTTATAAATATATTTATAAACACATGATGCTAACTTATATTCTAGGAAATTATAAATAATAAAAAAAATATAATTGAAAATTATAATAATCAACATAATGTACTCTCATAAAAATAAATACAGATCATTATCGAGATCTGTTGTAGATCTTATTCAAATATTCTTATAAATATAAACCATTGTTTATATTGGCATAATCATTATCCTTTAAATATAAACAATGCCCCCTTAAAAGTTCCGCTTCCCTAAACATTAGTAAAATGCAGCTAATAGAATAATCAACGATTCCAAGAGAAAGCAGCGTTTCAACCAAGGGAAGTTTGTTGGTTAAAGACGCGACCCTTTCTAATAAGATGGATATTTAATGAGAATTATTCCAAGCAAAAAAGGAGGAGAAAAGGATCGGGGGATGGAGAAAAAAGAATCATGGCTGGAAGAACAAAAGATTACCATCGGGGCTGAGGGAATAAGCAATATATATTCTGAAGAAGGAAATCGTGACTGGAGAAATAAAGAGGAATATACTCTGTCAGAAACAATCTCCTAAATCTGACGCAAGGCAGAAGCAAGGTATATATATGTATATAAGGTAAGTTTGGGGTAAGTGGAGTCTCCTTTCAGTAACTCAGATTTGAGTAATGGCTATCTAAACAAACAATATGTGATTTACAAAGTGTTGATTTACTAACTCAGATAAAATGAAAATAGGAATAAATAACATCCAATAAAAATATATGTTTATTGATTAGTAAATTCAGATAATATAAAAGTAAGTATGAATGAATGCAAAGTTTGATAACGTACTATATATATATAGATTAGCTCTAAAGGAATAATATGAAAGAGTAAGTATATGTTGATATACCTATATATGTATATTTCTGAGCAGGAGACGAGAGTAGAATAATAAATGTATATGTGAGTACCAATAAATATAAGTAGAATAATTAATGTGGGAATATCAATCAATATAGATAATTAATCATATATATTTGTATAAATATCAATTGATATAAATAAGGGAGTGTAGAATAAACATATATTATTTACGATTATTCAATAATGATGCTTGTATCAAACATTGAGCCTTATAAGTAAAAATGACTCTATTCGTTTACTATGATGTTGAAGGGTAATCCGTCTATGAGATCTTGAAAGGTGTTTGTGCTTAGGAATTATATTATAAGGGATTATTCATAATGGGTGACAAGGAGGAAATGCACAATCCTTTGACAAGAATAAAATATTTATATCAACTTTGATCTTATTAGACGTTACTACTCAAATTTATTGATCTCTAACGTTTCTAATGTTTTGGTAAGAAACATTTTGAAGCCAAGTTTTAGGTTAAGTACTTTCACTAGAAAGCATTACAAGGTACTAAGCCAGGCAAGAAGGATTGTGATGGACAACCTCTTGTTTCTATATGAGGGTTGGGCAGATCCACCTATGGCACTCCTCTTGTATCTTCATTATTGTTTTATGATTATGAATATATTTTGTATATCTAGATATTAATGCTAACCGATATGTTGTTAATATGGTGAATACAGATTCCAATCCAGGGTTATTGCATTAGGACATTCAATTGGAATAAATGAAACCCTAAACCTAATAAACAAGCGAATGTTAGGGCAAGGCCAGGTAAGGGACATTATAGTGGTATCAAAGCATAATCCTGCCATCCTGTGAAAACTATAGTTAATATACGAAGAAACTTTACGAAAAACACCACCACAAACAAAACCATGGACGACTTTACACCTGGAAGCATATCATCCAACCCATCTTTCCGGAAAGAATTATAATATGTCACCTAAACTCTCTTCATAAGACTCCTAAGGTCTCTTAGTCAAGTAGATGAAAACCATTCATGAAGTATTACATAAATATATCTAGGACATTAAAAGGGATTTGCTTGAGGGCAAGCAAATTGAGAGGGGAAGACTGTCATGTCCCCGAAATTGTAATGGTAAAATAACAAAATATATATTTAAAATATTAAACATTTGATATCATTATAATTATGATTGTCAAAGACAATATCATAATTATAATTATTATTATATGATCAAAATTAAACATAAATTATACAATCCCCAAAATATTAATACTAGCTATTATAATCATTGTAATAATGTGAGATAAATTATATATATTGACAATTTACAGATAACTCAACATCCAGGGTTAAGTAATAAAATAAAAGCCTAAAATATCATTATAAATGATAATTAAATATAAATAATAAACAATGTAAATATTATATAATCATTACAAACTATAAATAATAACATCAGATATAAAATATAAATATTAGTAATTTAATATAATTCTGACAAGGTAATATTATAATTAAATTATCAAGTGCAATATTATAAATATTAAAATATAAAACCATTTAAATATTGTAATCACAATAGATGATAAAATCAATATAAAATACAAAACCATAAGCATTAAATGATTATCATTATAATAGGTAAAAGAGACAAAATATTACACTCTCCATTTCTTCTGTGGCTTCTCTTTCAACCATCGATCTTCAGGGGGCATATAAGAAGCCATAAACATTTTGATGAATCTCTTTCAATATTTAACTAATGCTAATCTTCCCTTAAGCTATCTCGAAGAATTCTGGATGGAGCGACGACTCAGAACATAAACAATATTCTAGATTAATCGCGTCTGCCAATTATGCCGTTTCCTCACTAGTAATCCCGTCCACCATATCTTCAACTCTTCAGGCCAGTTCAAGAAAGTGTTTCACAAAACCAAAGTATATGATGGCTAAGACTATTCAAAGCAACACCAATGCTTCTGTATATTACTTCCCTTCAATTCACGTCACCTGTCGATGACACATGGAATCACGGTAGAGATTCTTTAAGGGAATCATGCTTCCTTACCATTATCAACATCTAAGTTCATCTAAATCCCACCTACTCTACCTCTTCTAAAGAAATTGTGCATCTCAATTCCATGCCATGTAACCAACATCAACGAATGTAAATTCAAATAGTCTATTTTGCAAAGTCCTTCAATTATATATTCATGGCTTCAAACTCGTTTGCGTCTCCTGTTTATATGTCTAACGGAGGTGTGAAAATCTTGGCACTGGAAACATTACCTCTAGCATCAATATATTCGCATTGTCTTTGAAACCCCAGTTCATTCCTATTATATATGGTTCCGCATCAATATATCATATGCCTAGCATTATGATTTCCAACACAAAAGTGACAAAAGAGGGGTGATTAATCAAAATGCTCAATCGCTGACTAAGGTGGAATCACCAATTAATTCCGATAACTTCCAAATTTGAATCCTCATCAATCGCGGCTTCCCTAGTCTTGGCGGATAATCCCTAGTGGAGCATCGATAAGGGGTAATATTCATAATATCAATTATCCCTTAACCAATAGTCAGCTTAACGTAGAATCAATTACCACAAAACAAACTCAAATATTATTTAAAACCTACGAGCCATCATCTTATAAAGAGATGCACCCCGTGAAGAAAGGCGACTCACACAAGAGACATGTCTCTTGGTGAATTGAAGGTATTAAAGGGGGAAGATCGTCCCGTAATAGGGAGGATCAGATTGGGAGATTGGATACACTTATGTATGCAGATTGTGGAATTCCTAGAGAGCTAGCTGGTGGACTGCAGAAATAGATGGGTGATAGAGCCTAAATGGTTGAATAAAGGAGAACAAAAAATAAGTGTTCAATAGAATCTACAGTGGGAGACCAGACCACTGAATCAGGTGATGTATTTCACTGGCTTTAATATTTAGGATATTCCAACATTAGAGAGAGAAAATCAATCACCAAATAAGATACTGAAGTAACCAGTGCAATAATAATAGAATTGTGCATTTTATATCTTACATCTCTTCATGACCAATCTGTTCAATCAGTGTTGTATCTAATCATCAATGGCCTTTATCATGTCTGGAAATCGACTATGCAAAACCTTAAGGAAACACAAGCATAGTCTCATCATCTAGATCATTACACCCCCGAAATGGCAAATCCTGATTAATGTACTGATTAAAAGCATTGTTTCTTTAACGAATAGATGATCTTGATACTATTCACATTGCAGCAGTAAAGGAGTATAGAAAGGAATATGATAAAGATTGACATGGATATATTAGTATTGCTACAGTTATTTTTGCATTTCGATACATTTCCAAGATATAGCTCATTTGGTTACATGCTCATGCTAATACTCTCAAAAGCATAATAGATGAATATAGATGAATCAATAATGAATGCATATGTATATATGACTGCATATTCTATGATTATATAAAGATTGTCTGCTATGTGCTTGTAAACCTATCAGGAAAGGCAAATCATGAGTGAAGTTGGTTTGTCTAAAAACCCCACCTAAGATTCCGCCCCAAAGGCCCGAGGCAAGGATTGGGCCATCGAGGGAGGCCCGAAGCAAGGGTTGGGCAATAGGAGGGTGGTAGGCCTTAGGCCACTTTGGACTCTATGGTTCCCCTCCCCTGATAGGACGAATGTCTTCCAAGGTGCTGCCATGAGTGGAGTATGCAAGTACTAAGCCACTAGGCAAGAAGGATTGTGATGGACAACCTCTTGAGCTTTATATGAGGGCTTCAAGGTGGATCCTCCTATGGCACTCCTCTTGTGTCTTCATTATTGTTTTAAGATTATGAATATATTTTGGATATCTAGATATTAATGCTAACCAATATGTTGTTAATATGGTGAATACAGATTCCAATCCAAGGTTATTGCATTAGAAGGACATTCAGTTGGAAAAAGGAAACCCTAAACCTAATAAACAAGCGAATGTTAGGGCAAGGCCTGGTAAGGGACATTACACCAAAGGTCATCCAATCAGGGCCTATTAGCCCAGGGCACTTCCATGGGGGACATCATTGAATCTTGTATCAGCAACTTCACAATTACCATTGAGGATGTTGACTTCTCTTTTAGTGCTAAAAATTAGACCCGGTTCACACATTTCAGCTTTCTAGAAATCCTCAATTTATCTTCTTAGGTGATGAGTTCTCTCTCGCATTTTTTTGACTGTTCATAGACTATTTATGGTCATCATTGTGGTCTCATGGAATTCCACTTCTGAGCAGCCTACGGTTTCCCAATCTAAGTTAACCCCTCATTTTTTTCATCAAGATGACTTTCTGTATTTGTTTTACTTTCAGTCATCTTTTAGTTTGTAGCTTCGGTGGAGACTTTTTCTTGGTTCCTCTTGTTATTGTCTCCAGTTGTATCTCTAAGTCCCCTTGACTTAGTTTGGTCACTTGTGGAAATTAATATAATTTCTTTCTTTCTTTCTTTCTTTATTGTGAGCCCTTGGATTAAAAAGGTTAAGATGGAGGGTGGAGATTCAATCATATTGTTAAGAGATATTATATAACACCCTAAAGGCTCATTTTGAGGCATTATGTGATGAAATTTTCTGCTTATTGCTGCTGCAACTTGGCTTGAGGATTGAAATCCTTAAGTATCCCTGATTCCAATGAGACATACGAGCTCTCCCTAGTCGGAAGAGTGTGTTTTGGTGGAAGAACTTCGATTTGTGAAACCCTAGCACATTGTTTTATCTGGGCTACAAGAATTTATCAGGTTTGGAGGCCAAAATTGAGGAGAATATCAGTGTTGGATACTCAAATCTGGGATCATTCACTGTTGCAAATCATTCATTCCTGAGTTTCCTATGGACGGCTGCTAAAGAGCGTCAATTTCAAACTTATTGCTGGTCATTTTAGGAGCCCAACGTCACTTTTGGAGGGTTGGCTAGGGTTAGAAAATATTCTGACCCAAATCTGGAATATTTTGGTATGAAATCTGCACACTTATTTCATGGAAATGTCTGATATTTAATTCTGAAAATTTATGGGCACTTATAAGGGTTTGAATTGTCACTTTTCTGAGCATTGTAATAATCTGAAATCTGATTAGAAATTCTAAGTTTGTTTGAAACTAGTTTAATGCACATAAATTTCAGATTTATGCCCTAGTTTGTAAAAGTTTTTGTTATTAGATTTGTGCCCTAGTTTTCAGAGATTATTGTTTCCTTTTAGTATCCTATTTTGGGATACTACAGTGGTATCAGAGCCGCAAGAACTTGGCAACCTATTTGGGTTGACTACATGCGTGGAAAGGGTGGTCATAGCTTGCAAAAGCTGAAGGAATTAATGGCCGATCCCAATCATCCACCATCATCAAATGATGAAGAAGCAAATCAAATGTTTTCAGAAATGGTGGGGCTGTTACATGATAACAATCTTTATTTAAGTCAACTGGCTCATAACACAACATATGGAAGGACTTTAGGGCATACGGAGAGAAAAGTAAGTAGCAAAGCTGCCAAAAAAAAAGAACATTTTACCAGCAAATCCACGGGTTCATCACAATCCAGACCATTCATGCCTACTTTCATACAAGAGGATGAGCCTACACAAGAGGAACCTATAGAAGATAATGAGGATGCTGAAATATTAACTAAGTATCAAGCCTTGGGACCAAATTTTCAATCAGCCATCTCTTTCAAGGACTACTTGGGTCACCAAGCGCACAAAGCCTAAGCAAAAATAAAATTATGGGTTGCAGAAGAGGTTGGGACAGCTATCCCTACCTAGTTTTGATGGATCATCCAAGTGTACAGCTAGAGCTTGGATTCAAAAATTGGAAACTTATCTTTCTTTGAATCAAACGAAGTAGATTGAGGCCATCAAGTTTGCTACCCTTCACCTTGAAGGAGCTGCGAATGAGTGGTGGTATCATGGGTTAGTGACACAAGGACATGGAGCAATAGTCTCTTATGATTAGTTTTGCACTACATTGATAGAATGGTTTGACCGTAAGGATTCAGAGGCACACTCCAGGGGGCTGCCTCAATTGAGACAAGTTGGGACACTTGATGCATATATTTCAAAGTTTCAACGAATATTAGTTATGGTTTCTGATATGATCGAGAAGAGGTTGATTTCTTAGTTCATAGAGAGTTTGTCAGAACCTCTCAGAGGTTGGGTCAAAGCTTTTGATCCACCATCCTTGTAGGATGCTATTAAGCGTGCAAGGAATATGGAGTTATCTACACCACAGGCTAGGTTTCCTAGTTAAGTTTCCACAAAAATCCTCACCGCAGAATTGGCCATAGAAAAAGGACACGAAACCAGAGTATACTAGACCAGCAGGAGGGATATCCAAGCCAGTTGGTGGGACATCTCGTGATTTGAGGGACGAGTTGAGACAGAAGAAGCTTTGCTATGATTGTCGTGAGCCTTGGCCACCTGGACATAAGTGTAAGAGTGGGGCAAAGCCCATTGGATTGAGGTCTTCGAGGAGCCTAGTGATGATGAGTTGGAGGAGACCTAGGCTCATGATGAGCAGCAAGAGCAAATGAATGGGGAGTCAAGTGCAAATGAGCATCAGGATGACTCGGCACAAATGGAGGGTGTGATTGCAACTCTCTCTACCACTCCTCATTATAATGCCTTAAGAGTTAAGGGCATCATGCAGGGACAGCGGGTTATTGTATTGATTGATAGTGGGGTTACCCACAACTTCATTGATGCGTCCTATGTGAAGAAGCAGGGTTTGAAAGTTGAAGAGCATGATGGCTTCCGAGTGAAGACAGCGTATGGCACATTGTGTTGTGTTGTGTTAATTTTGTGCCACAATTGAGTATGTCTTTGGGCAACTACACCCTTACTGATGATTTCTATGTGATTGACATTGAGGACGCCAATGTTGTTTTGGGTGTTCAGTGGTTGCATTCTATAAGTCCATATGTCACAAACTTTAAAACTATGTAATTGAGTTTTACAGCAAATGGTAAGGTGGTGTTACAGGACTTATCTTCAAAGGCACCTAGAGTTATTTCATCCAAGAGGATGGAGAGAATTTTTCAGCATTCAAAGGTTGAGTGGGCAATGCAGTGTTTTATTTCAAATAAGTCTTCAGATATAGAACAACGTAGATATCATGTGGACATACAGGGCATGATGGACAAGCATAGTTTGGTGTTTTTAGATTTACCACATGGACTACCTTCAAATCGTGGATTTGAGCATGTCATTGAGCTTGTGGATAGCAAACTAGTGGTTACGGATCCCTATTGTCATCCTAAACGATTCAAGGATGAGATTGAGAAGACTATTCAGAAATTGTTGGATGTAGGACATATATGGCCTAGCTGTAGTCCTTTCACATCCTCTATTGTTTTGGTGAAGAAGGATGGTACGATGAGGATGTGCATAGATTATTGTGCACTTAATAAGAAGACCATCAAGAATAAGTATCCTATTCTGCGTATTGATGAGTTGTTGGATGAGCTACATGGAGCGGTCTATTTCTCCAAAATAGATCTTCGTACAGGATACCATCAGATTCGAGTTCGAGGGCAGGATGTACACAAAACAGCTTTCAGGTGTCACTATGGACATTTTGAGCATTTGGTGATGCCCTTTGGATTATCAAATGCTCTGGCTACTTTTCAGTCTTGCATAAATCATGTGTTCAATAAGCAATTGCGGAAATTCGTGTTGGTTTTATTTGATAACATCTTAGTATATAGCAAGATGTGGGAAGAGCATCTTCGGCACCTTGATGAGGTATTGAGTATCTTAGTAGCTAATTCTCTTTTTGCAAGAGCCTCTAAGTGTGAGTTCAATATGGCTGAGCTATTGTATATGGGATGTCATTGGGAATGGTGGAGTGAAGGTACATAGAGAGAAGATTCAAGCTATACTTGAATGGCCACCACCCAAGAATGTGTCACAATTGAGGGGTTTTGCTGGTCTATGCACGTACTATAGATGGTTTGTGAAGGGGTTTTCTTCATTAACCGCTCCTTTGACAAATTTGACCAAGAAGGATACTTTCATGTGGGCGGATGAGACTCCAAGAATCATGGATCATCTTAAGAAGGTAATGAGTACTTGTCCTATTTTGGCTTTATCGGATACTCTAAACCCCTTGTGCTTGAATGTGATGCATCTGGTATTGGTATTGGGGTTGTTTTGGTGCAAGACAAGCATCCCATTGCTTATGAGAGCCGAAAATTGAATGAAGTTGAAAGGAGGTTCTCTACATATGATAAGGAGATGTTAGCAATCATGCACGCACTTGAAAAGTTTCGGCAATATCTTGTGGGTAGCAAGTTTATAGTGAGGACTAATCATAATAGCCTCAAGTATTTCATGTAGCAAAAGGGCTTAAATGAGAGACAACAACGTTGGATAAGTAAACTACAAGGATATGATTTTGACATTGAATTTGTCAAAGGGAAAAATAATGTTGTCGCTGATGCATTATCTAGAAATCCTATATTTTGCTCACTTTCAAAAATTACAGCCACATGGAAGGATCACATACCAACTATATTCAAAAAATCAGCATGCTTGTGATATTTTAGATGGTAAAGTTGATGATGAAAGATATAAAGTGCTGAATGATATCATCTATTACAAGGATATAATATACTCAGTGCCTGAAAGTAAGCTAAAGCATAAGATTCTTATTGCTACTCATAACAATCAACTTGCTAGTCATCCTAGTTATTTGAAGACCAGAATGTCCCCTTCTCGAGCATGATCTTTCCAATTGACCGTTGGCCTATTCCGGAGACCCGTAGGCTACTCGAAAGGTGAAATTAGGGTTTCGTGTTTTGGAGGATGCTTTTGCTCGAGGTTGGTTGATTTAATGGCGGATTCTTTCTGGGTTTTGAGAGCTTAGTGGTATGTTTTTCTTGGCATTCCGAGCACCTTCAGGATTTACTATTTTTAGTAAATTCTATTTCACAGTGGTTTTGTCGTTTCGGCACAGTTGGCTTTCCTCTTGAGTCAACTCAATTGGTTAGTTCAATTTTGGCCTTGGGATGCATTTTCGGAGAGATAAGTTCATTTCATTTAAATAACATTATATTTTAATGTTATATTACCCCCTTGGCCTAATCTCTTAACTTAATGTTTTATTAAAAGGTGGTCTTTAAGGGGTGGCGCCTCATTGAGGTTATTTTATAATTATTAAGGTCAAACTAAAGCTTTAAGTTGGACGCCTATATTGAAGAGATGAATTTCATTAAAGTCAAAATTGAAGCCTTGAAGAAAGTGACGCCTTTTCTTGGAGGGAAAAGAATTAGGGTTTCTTGAAGCTTCTGGAAGGGTCTTCACAAATTATAAAAAGGCGCCTTGGGTCTTCACTTGGTTATCTTTTGTCTACAGGAATGTTATGCTGCTGGATTGGTTGTGGGATTGCTTCGAGGAATGAAAGCCTCCTAGCTTGGCATTGCTTCTTGCTTGAGATATAGCGACTAGCGATGAGGTAGATGTAGTTGAGTGATTTATTGTGAGATCTCTGCATTGTAGTCTTTGTGTGGCTTTGTAATTCAGTTTTATGCATATTAGTGAGATTCTGGAATTGCATATTCTCATAGCTGATTGTTGTTTTTAATCACAAGTCAAAAAATACAAAAAGATTCATTCTGGGTATTGCCTATTACTCTTTGTCTGTGAGGGGCGACCCTTTTCCCTAAGTTGCAGATTTTTTAGTGAAGTCTTGAATTTTTAAAGGCAAATCGCCCTTCCTTGAGGGCTGTACCACTTGACTTTGCCTTGAAATTCGTGCATAATTAATATGGGGTCTTTTGATTAGTTTTCAGTGCTCTATCTTGGTCGCCTACATCATTAGGGTATATTGCACTTCGTTTCACGTCAATTGGATGATTTGTGAGAGAGATATGATCATTTTAGTGTGGTGTTAGGTTGCTGGTTTACGTTTTAAAGTGCAGATCTGATTAAAACAGAATCTTCAGTTTGGTATTTGAGTGAAGTAAATGGTCTTGGCATTCTTGTTAAGCAAGGAGAATCCTCTAACTTGATGCACGCTAAATTGTTCTAACTCTATGCTCTTGGCAGGCGATTTCTCTTCATATTGTAAGCTGAACACTAGTACTGTCAGCATTTCTCTAATCTTGTTTATCATGTTTTGTAATGATTACTTTACATTCTGAAGTTGCATTGTATTTCTTTATATCTCCGCCATATGGTTGCCTCATTTCCATACTGGATTGGGTAGCACATACTTGGTGTTGAGTTTGCTTTCAGCATATTAGTTGGTAGGGATCCTCCCACCACATGCCTGTTCTCCCACGCATTTTTGGTTAGAGTTCCTTTGTATCAAAGATTTCATTAAGATCCCCTCGACCATATCCCGCCATCACTTGATGCCATTCTTGTTAGAGTTCCTTTTCCCAACTCGCTTTTTTATGTATTTAGATCCTTCTAACCAATGCTCACACCTGCCCAGCATCTGGATCCCCGTGTACATTCCCTGTTAGAGTTGCTTTCAAAGATCGCTTTGGTTTTAGAGCTAACCTTTTAACGGGTGTGTTGATTGTAATTGCAATTGAAAACAAAAATTGTCATTTCAAAGACATATTGTGTGTACATTCATGAAAGATTTTCATGGAAGGGTATGAAGGATGATGTTCTTTAAACATGGAGGGAATTTCTAGAGTGCTGAAAGAAACAAGGCTGAAGTTTCTTTTCAAATAGGGTCGCTAACCAATTTCCATATTCCCAATCAGAAATGGGAACAAATATCATGGGATTTTATGTAATGCAGGCTGCCTAAGGTGAATGGTAAGGACTGTATTTTTGTTGTGGACAGACTTACTAAAAATGTGTTGTACCCAAACCAATTTTTTTTGCTTCATAAGGCATTTTGCTTAAAAGAGTCTAAACCTTGTTAAAATGATGTCAAAACACAGTTTTTAGGCAAATCAAGTATGTATTTTGAGTCAGTGTGATGTCGAGAAGATACTGGTAAAAATTGGAAAAATTTGAAAATTAGGGTTTTTGCACCCCTGTTTCGCGTCACAAAACCCTAAAAATTGAAACTTGTCAAAATTAGCTGAAATTAATTTTGATTGGCTTATTTCACACCACGATCACAGTGGTGAAGTCAGTTTCAGTTAAAAGTCAGTTAAAGCCTGGTGGGTAGTTTTCACTTTTTTTAGGAGAAAAGTTAGGATCTCCAAGATCATCAATGGTAGTTGGCTAGTACCAGGGGTCAAAATCTAAGCCTGAAACTCAAAACATAACATTCTATGATGAAAGATGCTGAAAAAGATGTTTCACGATGGAGGGGATTTTCAAATGACAAAAAGTGCAAAAAATATTCTAAGTCTGGAAACTTTTCACTTTGTCACGTGGGAGACAGTTGCGCAATCAACGTGCAAATCAACTTTACAGTGTTCGTACATGTGAAAGTGGTTAAATACAGTCACACACACACATCAGCAGCAATAATGCTTTTGCGTCGTCAACTTAGTAGCTGATACAGTGTTTGTAGAGCACGAAACGGAGGAAAATATCAAGACCAGAGCAAATCTGCGCCCCTGAAGCCCAAGGGCGCCCTTCAATATGGAGGCTCAGATTTAGTTGCTTTTGGTTGCAGATACATTCAATCTCTTCAGAATTCAGTCAGCTTTCGGGTAAGCTATCAAGCGAGATCATCTGAGTTGCAGAACTCCGGCAATCGAAGGCGGAAGCGGGAGGTATGAAGAAATTTCACATCACAAGAATTGTCAAATTTGCAATTCCTGCACCCCTGTAGCTCAGGGGCGCCCTTGAATTAGACCCCTCAAATGATTGAATTTGCAAATTCTGTTTTCGGGGAATCTCTTTTGATTCAGCCCAGCTCCGGGATGCATTGATTCACGAGATCGTCAGATGTGTTGAGTGACCGTGACAATGGTTCCAGCGAGCACGTAAAATAGAGGGTGGATAAGTGAAAATGTCAACCTGTACCTCTATAGGCCAGGGGTGCCTAGCCTTTTGGTCAGCTAGATGGGCTTTTTAGTAGTTGTTGTCTTCACGAGACTTGTGCAGAATCCTCCTAGCTATTCAGTGAACCCAACCGTAAGCCCTCGGGATTTGTCAAACGCCCGTGAATGAAGGATCAGTGGAGAATGCTGAAGAATGAAAACAAGCAAAAAAAAGTCTAAGTATGGAAATTACATACGCCCTTGAAAAAGGCGCCCTTCTCCTAGAGGTCTTAGAAGCAGTTTTCTCGCTTCATCACTTCCAGGAACATCTCTTCTAAGTTCTTCCAACTTCGCATTGAGATCAACAGCGCGCACATCGGAGCACTCCAGCTCTTGTTGTCAAGGGTCAAAGTAGAGCGTTCGCGTGAAAGTTGCAAGTTGCAAAATCATTCTCAAAATGGTAATTGCGCTTTTGCTGGCTAGGGGCGCCCTTGCTTTTGGGGTCCTTAACTCAACTTTTAGATGCCTTACATATAGTCGTTGGTTGCGGAATTCTTCTAGCTACACGATGGATCCATCATCCAGTCGACAGGAGCCATCGTTTACCGGCAGCGGCAGTTTGAAGTGTGAAATAGCAAAACAGAGAAATGGCGAAGTCTGGAGACCTATACATCAATTTAATAAAAGGTGACTTTTATTTTGAGGCATCAAACATGGTTTTAGTGCCAGCCTCCCCAAATGTACATTTCTCATCTCGCCACCCTCGGTGGACGCTGCCCCCTTCTAGGCTCCTAGCGCCTCTGCACCTGATCGCCCCGGAGACGTGGGGACGGCGTTCCCACGTTTCCGGCGGCGCCACCATTCCTCAGCTCGCCGCCGGAGACGCCTGGGCGTCTCCGAGACGCCGAGGGAGACGCCTGGGCGTCCCTCGAGCGTCTCGGGGACGCCCAGGCGTCTCCCGCGTTGGACAGCCATTTGCAACATTAAAACTCAATTTTTAAAGATTTTTTAATAGTCTATTTCTTATGTTCGAACCCTAAGGGCATGTGGGGCCCATCTAAACTCTAACATGCCTTCAAAAGGCCCTCTAATCTTCATTTTTATTCACATTTGCATTTCTACTTGTTTGCTACAGCAAGAAGAAGAAGAGTGAAGGCTGAGCAAAGAGTGATTGGAGGAGTGAAAGGAGTGATTGCAAGTGAAAAAGGAGTGTCAAGGAGCAAGAAGAAGAAGAGGAGGAAGATTTTTCACCTTGTTGAAGAGATTTTTCAAGCAAAAGGTAGGGTTTTTAACTTATTTTTTATTTTATTTTCTGATTTTCAATGTTCTAAGTTCTTTCATTTCTTGTTGTTTCATTTTTTAATTTTTCTTATTTCATTTCTAAATTCTAAATTCTTGTTGTTCCATTTTCTAGTTTCTAAATTAATTTAGAATCTTAGATTTTGTTTTGCAATATAAAATTTGTTGGAAAATTTAAAATATAGAGTTTTATTTTTTAATTTTAAAGTAGGGCATAGGCTGAAACTATGTGTTTATTGAATTTTTTTTCATTTTGTGAAATGCAGTGTCAAAATGAGCTCCCATAGTCATGAAATGAGAGAGCATGAGATGGAAACTGATTCTCATAGTGCAAGCCAATCAGAATATGAACCTGAGCACGAGGATGAGCACAATGAGGGGGGTGAGCAAGGGTCAAATCCAGAAGGGCATACTAGTTCCATAGCTAGTGCACCAGTTTCTACTGATTGCCCTTCCCAGGTTTTGGCAAAGTGGGCTAGGGGTTCTTATGATCCCAAATCTCCTCTCAAACAGTTTGCAACAAGAATAACAGCCCCAACGTCATCAACTGGTGGTACGAGGAAATGGCAATGCAACATTTGTGGTGATGATTGGTTTGGGAGCATCACCAGAGTTAATGCACACTTCCTCTTTTGGCCAGGAAAGGGTGTGGGAGCATGCGAATTTTTGAAGGACCCTAAAAATTTGAAATACAGAATTGAATTCAACAAGCTTTGGGGTGTTCCAGATGACCTGGCAGTTCCAATGCCTACTACCTTGTCTGGTAGGCAACATATTCAGACTATTCAGCAGATTCAGGAGCAGCAAATGCAGACGCAGCCACGTACTTCTACTCCTACATTGCATCAGAGAGCAGGAACATTGTCAGGGTCAACCTCAGGACCGTCATCCACTTATAGCACTATGGCTGCATCACAACAGGGCAAGGGGAAACGCAAGATGCAAAGTCAGCCTAACCCCATAGCTGATTTATTTAATGTGCACCTGAGGGATCAGATAGATGATTCCATTGGCAGGTTCTTTTTTGCCAATGGAATCCCATTCCATGTAGCTCGATCTCCTTATTATAAGGAGATGATGTCGATGGTGGCGAAGGGAGGACCATCATATGTGCCACCAGGTGAGCACAAATTGAGGACCACGATCTTGGATAACAACTATGCCAAGATCAATTCATTGATGGAGACGATGAGGGCATGTTGGGAGGAGTCTGGATGTAGCATAGTTATGGATGGGTGGACGGACATTAGGCATCGTCCACTCATCAATGTTATAGTTACATGCTCAGAGGGGCCATTCTTTCTCAGGGCGGTTGATTGTTCAGGGCATCGAAAAGATGTTGATTTTCAGTTTGAGATCCTTCGGGCAGCTATTGAGGAGATTGGGCCACAAAATGTGGTCCAAGTAGTGACAGATGCAACACATGTGTGTAGAGCTGCAGGGAGGCTTATAGAGGCATCATACAGACACATTTGGTGGACTCCATGTTGTGTACATGCCATGAACAATGCACTCAAGGACATGGGGAAGATTGAGTGGATTAGAGGAGTGGTCAGCAATGCTAGAGATGTGCAGATGTATATCTGCAACCACCACACTTCACATGCCATCTTCAGGAGCTTCGTGAAGAAGGAGTTCTTGAAACCAGTTGAGACCAGATATGCATCCTATTTCATTCTTTTGGAGAGAATGCTTGAGTTGCAAGAGCCACTGCAAGTCATGGTTATGACACAAGACTGGAATCGTTGGGATGGGTCCAGGACAGAGCAGGGGAAGAGGGTGAAGGAGATAGTGAAGAGTGATGCATTTTGGCATGATGCAAAATATATTGTCACCATCATTACACCAGTTGTACAGGTCATCAGATATGGGGATGGGGATGCACCTAACCTTGGGGAGGTGTATGAGTGCATTGATTCTATGCTTGGTCAGATGAGGGCAGTTGTGCAAGAGAAGGACCCCACTTTAGCGTTCTACAATGTTTACATTCAGCCTATTATTCAGCGTAGATGGGACAGCCTAAACACTCCCTTGCACATGGCTGCTTATGCATTGAATCCGAAGTGGTACATGCCTAGGCCTGGGAGAGTTACACCGATTCAGGATGATGAGGTGAAGGAAGGGTTCTTCAAATGCATTGATAGGATGTATGATGTTGAAGCTGCTGGCACCATTCGCACTGAGTGGACGAAATTTGCTACTCTTAGGGGTTATAAGGCTGCAGCAAAGGCGGACATAAGAACTATGGCACAGGAGGATCCGATTTTGTGGTGGACTTGTCATGGACCGAAATCACTGACTACCACACTAGCCATTCGTTTGCTGTCCCAGGTTTCTAGTTCTTCAGCTTCTGAGAGGAACTGGTCTACTTATAGCTTCATCCACTCTCTTAAGAGGAATAGACTTACCTCTAAGAGAGCAGAGAAGCTAGTGGCTGTACATAGTGCCTTGCGTTTCACTGACCGCAGGACACGTGTGTACAAGGAGAGCCCAGCAGCACGATGGGATGTAGAGCCAGAGGAGCCATCACAGATTGATGAGGATGAGGATGCTTCAGATATAGGGTTGGTTGGTGTTCCTTTGGCGGATCTTGACCTTGAGGAGTCCAGTGGTTCTAGTGATGAGGAGTTTGCCGACCTCCCGAGGGATGATTAGAGGCCTCTGCCTCCTTCACTACATTTTGTCATTTTGACATTTTGATTTTGTACTTGTTTTGATATCATATAATCATGCTACTCATTGTAATCATCTTTATAATCAGATATTTTTGATATAATATAATAGAAATCTTCCATTTGCCGATGCAACAATTGTTACATTGTAGTATTGAGTATTACTATTCTAATTTCTAATTAGTAATTCATCATTCGATACTGAAAACTTCAATATTCAATGTTCAATGTTCAAGTACTAATTTAGTATCTCAATTTTGCTATTTTACTTCTTAATAGTCTTATACATCTTTTTATAACTAGCATTTTAAGTACCATATGTATAGTATATAGTATATACACCCCGTCCCCTCCTTGCCCCGTCAAATTGAGGCCTTTGTCCCCCGTCCTAAACCCGCCCCCGATCCGTCCCCCCAGGCCGTCTCCGGACGGGTGGAATATACTTTCGGCTTCATGGTGGATGTCTCCGATCGGTTCCGATCAATCAAGCACTCAAAAATCAGAGTTCAACGAGAGGCAATCATGACCTTTTCAATCAGCTATAAAATAGGAAGTTAGCTAAAAATCTCAACTTTTGCTAGGGGATGCCTAGAGAGTCAAATTTGGACTTTTCAGAATCGGTAAAATATTCTAAGCGAACCCAATTGGAGAGATTTCAGTTAACTCAATAAAATAATATTAAATTTTCAGTTCCAACATGCCAACTTTAATGGGGCGATTTTTCTCAATATTTTAATATTGGCGCCCATCTTGATATTAATTTGCAAATTCGCATGTGGAGAGGAACTGAATATTTTAATATTTTTAATATTCCGAGACTCTGAGTCAGTCTCAGTTGAACAAAGTGGGGTCCAATCAGAAGATTTCTTTTGAAATCCGAATTTATTCTTGCAGTTGGTGCCATTAAGCTACGAATTTCTCTATTTATTTCAAGATGGCATCCTTTTTCTCTCACAGCAGTTGAAGAGCAAGCGAATTTTCTCATTTCAGTGAGCGAATTCTTCAGCAATCAACATTCGAAGGCATCTCAGATATTATTTTCAGATTTCCTTACAGGTACAAGTCCAGATTAATCAACAGACTTCAGACAAAATGGCGATTTAAGCAGAAGCAGAGCATAAAAACTTCTATCTTCTGTCTTAAATTCTTCTATTCTCATCTTAGGTTTTCTTTGCTTGTCCAAGATTCGGCGACTTTTGACAAATCTGATCATCTGGGTTGGTTGTGCATGGCTTCCTCTACAGAACCCATGTGTTAGAATTTTTCAGGAAAATTTGCTCTAGAGCTTCAATTCTCAAAGCTTTGATTTTCTCAACTGAAATTCCTTTGCATGATGGAGTAGAAGTCGATATTTTTCGAATTTGACGTTGTGGGTTGTCTTAGAATCATCTTCTAGACAAAACCCATATTTTAGATTTTCTCAAAAAATTGCCCCCCCACAGCCCCTGCTGCCCCCAATTGCTTCTATCAAAAAAGCTTTTGCATGTCAAGCTAAACGGTGATTTTTCGCAATTCTGACATTGTGGGTTGTCTTAGAATCATCTTCTTAACAAAACCCACGTCTCAAGTTTTTTTGTGAAAATTGCCCTCTAACAGGGTATTTTTAGCCTCATTAGGTGACATTTTAGCTTTCCGGAGAAAGTTGTCAGAATATAGTCAAGTTTACAGTCAACAAGCGAGTTTTTCAGAATACAAGACACACAGATCGAATTCAAGACCAAATCGGTCTTCATTCATGATTTCATCAAAAAAGCTAACACCGATTTGTATCAAGCGCATCCAAAGAGTTGACAAGCGTAGTCACTCAAGTCCACATGGTTTCATGCCTCATATAGCTAATTGTCTTCCAAGGCCGGTTTAGAAGGTTGATACCATTGGAATTCTATGTGTACAACAAGTTCATTTGCATTTCTCACAACCAGAGGGTCTGCAGTCAAATTTCACGGTTTCATCATGCAACACTCTTCCATGGAGAAAAGCGTGAAAAACGTGAGAAGCGTCAGAAGCGTAAAGTTGCAAAAGAAACAGTGGCCATCACTTCAGTTACAAAGCCGCCAGAAATACCAGTCAGTGAAATGCCAGTTTAAGTGTGCAGAGATTTCCAAGATTGCTTGAGTTGTTGACAAGCAATGAATTGACAGTTGAGACATGTGACGACCTTTAGATGGTGATGCAATCAACAACCTCGTGGAGGGGTTACTTGCTTGAGATCACGGCCAGTGAACTCCAAATCCCAACTTTCAGGATAGACATCCGACACAACGGTTAACTCAATGCTTCTTTCTGAGTTAACTTGTTGTTCCACCTTTCATGCTATGTCTATTTTGGAATCATCAATGTACAATTGGAGTTTTCTCTTAGTTTTCATTTTAATAAGGACGTGCATGCTTGCACATATCCATTTAGTTTAGTCTTGTTTCGATTAACTGATGGTAGTTTTCCAATTAACTGTATTGTTTTCTTTATTAGGGTTTAGCAATAAAATCTTGCATGCTTGCAAGACTGTAGTTGACTCAAGGTGATTTTAGGGTTCCCTACACCTTTTGATATCTATAAATAAGAGCTCTTTGCTCATTTGTAATTAACTTTTGCACGAGATAGTAATATATGTTGTGCCCACCTTGCCTGTAATATTGTTGGTTTTGTATCTATTCACAAGATTTTACTACGATGATGAATTGTTGTGCCACCTTGCCTTCATGTTATTGTTATGGTGATTGCTTATCTTAGTTAAATATAGTCGATAGTTTGATCATGGATTGTATGCATGTTTCGCTTATGCAATTTACTATCCTAGTTGGCTATTCTATGTTTTGTTTCAAATAAGCCTATTCGGATGATGCAAATAGATGTGCCACCTTGCCTTCATGTTGTAAGTCTGTACCTAAACCTTATCGTTTGATATGTGTGTTAATAAACCTATTCAACCAAGCAAATTGTTGTGCCACCTTGCCTTCATGTTGTGAATCTGTACTCAGTTTATCGTATATTTGTTTGTGTTAATAAGCTTCTTCCCAGCCAAGCAAATAGTTGTGCCACCTTGCCTTCACGTTGTGAATCTATACTTGAAGTTTATCGTATAGAACATTCCTGCTCCATTTCCTCATGCTCTGTTTACTTGAGGAGATTGGATAGATTAAAAGCTTTAGTTCAGTTGTAGTTAGTAATCTACGAAACGAGAAAATCCTTAGCTGCAACATTCGTGGTTTTTCTTAACCTTGTGCCTCTTCCAGCTGAAAACAAAAACATAGGATTTAGATTACTTTTATTTTCCACGCATTTCAGCAATACAAGGGAGCTTCCCCTCCTAATTTGAAGAGCACTCATTACGCAGTGTGCATAGCTGTCTGTACCAACTTGCACTCCATAGGTGCTAGTTGTTACACAAACAATATGCTCATTTTATGCCTATGCCTTTCGAATTTAAAGCACCACAAGTTGCTCGTCTATTTTTTGAGAAAATTTTCAAACTTCATGGAGTGCCAAAGAGGATTGTAAGTGATAGAGACCATATATTCATCAGCACTTTTTGGCAAGAGTTAATGAAGTTGGTTGGAACGGAACTTGATCATAGCACTAGTTATCATCCTCAAACGGATGGTCAAACTGAAATTGTTCACAAATGACTTGAAGGTTATTTGAGGAACTATGTCTAACTATGTTTCGAGACAACAAAAAGCATGGGAAAAATGGTTACATTTGGCAGAATTTTGTTACAACACTACGTATCACATGAGCATTGGCATGACTGCTCTGTAATGTCCCCTTTCTAGCTTAGACATGTCAACAGGTTGCTTAGCCTATTCCTGACCCTTGTAGGCTAGAGAAGATGGTTAGGGGGTCTCATTTGGCAGTATTCGGCATGGTTTTACCTCCAATGATCAATGGGCGTTCAGGTTTGACCTTCGTTGGACTCCGTTTGACACACTTACTATTTATAGTAAGTGACCTTTTCAAGGAGTCAAGGTTTCTATTTATATCAGAGGCACCTGGACAGTCTCCAGAGGAAGTGACGACCTTTAATGGGGCTCTGCAATTGTTACTTGGTACATTTGGAGAGACTTACTATATAAAGTAAGTCGGGAGCATGGAGTCACTAATTTTGGCAGGGAACCTGGTGATATAATATTTGCAAATATTCAATGGTTAAATGAGTTGACTTTATGATGAAATCAATTATTAAAAAGTTATTTTAAAAGCATATGTTATAAAAGTCACTTTAAGTTATAAAGGGGCCCATGAGGCCATGACCCTCACATTAGTTGCCACTTAAAAAGTATTTATTATATTGGGCGCCCAAACCATGAGATATAAGTCAACTTAATATAAACAAAAGCAAATTAAAAGTTATATCATTTAAATGTTTTAAATAGCCAAAAAGGGTCGAATTTCTCAAGGAGGGTATAAATACTCAATGAAAAGCAAATCAACCTCATTGTATTGTGAGTACTTGAATTTGTTTTTAAAGATTTTGGCTTTTGCTGTGAGAAACCAAGGGTTTCAGCAGTTTGGCTTCAATCCAGCCATTGAAGAACGAAAACTCTTCAATGCTTATGCAGTTTTGAGGTTGTGGAAGATCAGCTGAATTATTGCACGAGGTTTGGCTTCATTCCAGAGTCAAAATAGAGCAGATTGGTGAAGAAATTCAGGGAATATTTGAGGGTTACTTGAAGAAATTATACCAGGTTTGAAGAACCTGATTTTATACACTTTCATTGAAGATATTTCAAGATTGAGAGGGGCCGTACAAATTTCTTTGAGGCCACACAAACTTGCAGTTGTGAGGCCGTACTTTGCTGGTACAGTCCGTACAGCACCCAGCTGGAGGCGTCTTTCTTCTAGGGGCTGAAACGTGTAATGTCCCCTTTCTGACGGAACACTTTATCCTGAATCTTGCATCCAAAGTAATCCTCAAAGAGACATTAGAATCATTAGAGATCAATAAATTTTAGAAATAATATCTAATTACATCAAAGATGATACGATGTCTTGTGATTGATAAAGGGATTTCTTTCGTTAGTTACCATGAATGATCCTTTTATAATATATAAATTATCTTTCAAGATCCCATAGGTGGAATCCTCCTATACTACTTATCATCATGGTGAATGAATAGAATCATTATTTCTTATTAGGCTCGATAATTGCTACAAGGATAATCATAAACAATATGTTATGTATATATTATCTTGTATATTTAAATGTATCTAAATATAAACACAAATCATAATATACTTGAATATCCTTATAAGTGTTGACTAAGAGATAGAATAACGATCTACTTCCCCACTATTATTACCTTCCATTTGTGTAAGTAATGAGGAACTTTAATTGGAAATACTTATCTTACTTCTGAGCGGAACCCAGAGACAACCCTTCCTTTCAAAATGTTTGCGTTCCTCTTATTTCTTCCAAGACTTAACCATGCCCCCAGGTTGAGTATGATCATTGTCCAGCAGGTATCGAATCTTCTAATTATCTATATTGCTATTAAATAAATTCTTGATCACGGCAAGTTATTGTTGTACGCGAGCCTTCCTTTGGCGTCCAGGACACAGTATCAACGTTAGTATATATATATCAAGCGGCTGGAAATGGTCCCCGGGCCTCCGCATTCCATTCACGACCTCATATGTGGCCAGATGGCAATGATTATGTGAATGGGCACCGTTCAGGATTTATCCCAATGTCTAGCATAAGATAGGACCTCCAGTATATGCGTGGAAACTATGGATTCAATTCCCGATGCGTTTTTGGAAGATCTCGCAAAATATAAGCGTCAACAAATACCAATGATAATGAAAGCACTAGCGATGCTCCCCAGAGACTGTAACGTCCCGAATGCCGAATACCTTATAATGAATCAAAAGCCAATGATTCGCGCGTAGAAGGCTTCCAGCATCCTACGATTTCCCCTATGACTATTTACAAAGTTTACGCCTTATATTTTAATGTTCCCATACCCTTAGCCTCTCGACTTTCCTCCTTTTAAATCCATTTACCTAAACTCCGATAAAGAGAGACGACTTTCGAATAGAAGCGTCTTTTGCTAACAATATTAATCACCAGCTAATATGAATATTAAATATTATTCATTTATTTATTTATTCAATATATTAGTTATTCTTTATATACCTTACATTTATTTTGTATTAATAATTACAAGATTTATTTTATGATATATATATATATTTTATTCTTCATAATACCATAATAATTGTAATATTATTATTAGTTCAATATTTAGAATGTTTACAATAATATTGTATCTAATATCCATGATAAAGATATTGTTATTATATTGATAATTATAGCATTATTTATAATTATAATATTGTTTCTTTTAACAATTATAATTATAATGGCAATTAAATTAATAATTTTGAGATTATGCTTTTGTTGACTAGAAGGCACAAATTATGGGGACATGACAAGCCGCCCCACCTAGGATTGCTTGTCCTCAAGCAATCTCAAACTTGAATTACGACTAATCAATTAAGAAAGTTAACATGCCAAAACACTCATGTTCACAATGCATCAATTACATCAAACATAGGGAAGATATTTCAGACATGAAACAATCAACGATGTACAAAGTTACACATATAAACACTTATGTTGAATACATTCCATACATGGAGCAAACTGTCATATATGAAACAGTCACAAGGTATGCACATAAGATATTTAAGTCACAATCACCACAGTAATGAAGCTAGTAACATACGAAGCATGAGAAAACATACATAAGTTTTGTTACAAAGCATATTAATAGGGTTCTCATGTATGAAGAGACTTGACAAACATGAATTAATCACACATAAGCTTTTCATGAAATAATCGTGTTGAGGCGCACCAAACAATCACTTGCAAGATAAGATACAAATATTTCGGAAACACAAGTAAGGCACGTTGTTGCACTCAAAGTATGCAAATACACTCAAATAAGTCTACATGTTCAATTAAAGCATACACTCAAAATATAAATCACGCATTACAGAAGTATACACACCTAGTAATCTTGCTAACATACAGTAGGCCTAAGGCAAGCATGAGGCACACTCATTAGGATATGAATCATACATTTGAACACATGAAGGCATTAAAGCATGAAGTACAAGCATGAACAAATACATGGACCATACACCAACATGGAACATAGTCTCGAATACATAAAGCATGAAGTACTCACACTTGAATACATAAAGCATGGGTATACTTGCCAATCACGAGGATACACGAGAGTGGAGTAGACATGTTGAAAACACACCATTCATGAATGACACATCATAAAGTTATCCATAGATCAGTCATGTAGACTTTATAGTAATCATAGATACAACACAAGGAGCAAGCATGATCACAGATTACATCCGAAGCATACAAATGCATGAAATACACTTATAAATACATGGAGTAAGGCACACCAGGTGAGACAAATACATATAGAAAGACATGACGTAAGACACACACAATGTAAGACAAGTACACACCAAGCATTGATCAATAAATTACACACAAAGTATGCAAATCATGTAATTATACTTTAGGAAAAGAAATACACTTGAATATACACATAAGCCATAAAGCATGCACTTGAATACACAATTTCTAGGTATACATTTGAATATACATAAGTCACATGGTACACTCTTGAATACAATTAAACAGACATAAGCCACAACTATATATTTGAATACGCTTGAATAAGAGCTTGTAGTACATACGTAGAGCACATATACCCAGGCGATGTATTCAATCCAAAGATACTCATACATAGAGGAATTACTTAAAACATGAATATATATAGAGCGTTCAAGTATACTCAAATTTACTTCTATGCATGGAAATAAGTTCTTGATAAAAATACACCTGAGATGCATGAAGTGTAATCATGGGGCTTGGATTTCAGAAGATAATTAGGGACACTCAAGCATACACATAAGTACACAACATGAAGAATAATGAAATGATCATACATAGTAGAATGCTTGCAGATACACTCAAAAAATACAAACAACATATACTTACGAATGGAGTAGTCATGTATTAAAGTACATCAGTCATGAAGTGGATAAGTAGGATACTAAGCATGTCCATATATACCATGAAACAAACATCATAATATCATGAAGTATATGCACGAGTGCATGAAGTCACAAAGCATATGCATGAAAACATGTAAGTCATACTTGAATACAAGTCACAACAAATACAAGGTCATAGAGTACACACTTGAATGCGTCGTCATGAAGTAAACAAGATGCTAACCAAGAAACAAAAACACCCAAATATATCGTCATGAAGGGAACATTTGAATTCAAAGCCACAGAGGATACAAAGGTGGAGAGTATACACTCGCATACAAATACATTGTAAATATGCACTCAAATATGAACACAAGATCATATACCCTCAAATATAGTCATAAGTCAACTCAATCATATAATATACATGCAAATACAAATGCAGTCATAGAGTATACACCCAATTGCAAATTCAACCATAATTCATATAGTATACACTCAAATACAAATTCAATCACGGTTATAGGGTGTACAATCAATTACAAATACACTTGAATGAAGTATGCTGTCAGACAATCGAGAAGGTGGATTTGGTGTATCCCATACTACATCGTGGACCCATCCTCCTTCCCAAGGTCATCGAGTATACACAAACATGAAGCAGACACGTGAATACATATAATGCACAAGCATTCACATGAACATCTGTTACGAACCATTCAATTTGTAGATTTCTAAGCAACTAAATAGATATTAAAACACCCCAAGTTATCTTCGCTCATCCAATTCAAAAGAGGTAAGAGTGGACCACACACAAGGATGCCCTTAGCGCCTCTCTTCTCAGCCCGAAGGTAGTCAATAAACACTTGTTGTATTGACTCCCTCGGCCCTCCCTGGTAGACCCGCAGTCATCCAAGAGGGTGGCCTACCTCGAAGAGATCCTAGTACCTGCTCTCCTTCAGGGCATCCAATCCTCCTCCCTTATGATTGGATTGAAACAAAATGATAATTTGGTGATGGGTACACACACAGTCCATGCGATAGTTTGGAGGAAGGATTCCCATAGGAGGCCCTTAGAGCACTCCCTTCTTAGCCCGAGAGCGGCCAACCAACACTCGTGGAAATGACCCCCTCGGCCCTCGTTGGCAGACCTACAGTCATCCAATGAGGGTGGTCTACTATGAAGGGACTCTAGTATTAGCTCAACCTATCGGTCCCATCCCCAACCAACTACATGATTGTTGATACAAACGATTGCATCTTACCTTATTACAAGACACAAGTACAACATGCTATGGGGATTCATGAATTCATTAAAATATTAAGAATCTATTTATCATATACATTAGCCCTTAAATCTATTAATCACCAATCTTTTATCAATCATTTATAACACGTTTAACAAATATTATTTTCCAACTATATAAAGGTATTTGCTGATTTAGGGCTATGAAAATACGCACCTAAAACTTACCACTTTGATCTGTAAAAACCCCCATCCAACGATGCCGCCTTCTTATGCTATGTTGAAATAGAATGGTAGATTATCATAACATCATTAGTTGTCCGATCTGCATGAGTCGAGTGTTTCATTATGTTTATAGAATATACCTTTGTCTGGTAAGTTTGCATACACCATTTTCACAGGATGGCAGGACCGATGCTCGATACCACTTGTAATGTCCCCTTTCTGACAGAACACTTTATCCTGAATCTTGCATCCAAAGTAATCCTCAAAGAGACATTAGAATCATTAGAGATCAATAAATTTTAGAAATAATATCTAATTACATCAAAGATGATATGATGTCTTGTGATTGATAAAGGGATTTCTTTCGTTAGTTACCATGAATGATCATTTTATAGTATATAAATTATCTTTCAAGACCCCATAGGTGGAATCCTCCTATACTACTTATCATCATGGTGAATGAATAGAATCATTATTTCTTATTAGGCTCGATAATTGCTACAAGGATAATCATAAACAATATGTTATGTATATATTATCTTGTATATTTAAATGTATCTAAATATAAACACAAATCATAATATACTTGAATATCCTTATAAGTGTTGACTAAGAGATAGAATAACGATCTACTTCCCCACTATTATTACCTTCCATTTGTGTAAGTAATGAGGAACTTTAATTGGAAATACTTATCTTACTTCTGAGCGGAACCCAGAGACAACCCTTCCTTTCAAAATGTTTGCGTTCCTCTTATTTCTTCCAAGACTTAACCATGCCCCCAGGTTGAGTATGATCATTGTCCAGCAGGTATCGAATCTTCTAATTATCTATATTGCTATTAAATAAATTCTTGATCACGGCAAGTTATTGTTGTACGCGAGCCTTCCTTTGGCGTCCAGGACACAGTATCAACGTTAGTATATATATATCAAGCGGCTGGAAATGGTCCCCGGGCCTCCGCATTCCATTCACGACCTCATATGTGGCCAGATGGCAATGATTATGTGAATGGGCACCGTTCAGGATTTATCCCAATGTCTAGCATAAGATAGGACCTCCAGTATATGCGTGGAAACTATGGATTCAATTCCCGATGCATTTTTGGAAGATCTCGCAAAATATAAGCGTCAACAAATACCAATGATAATGAAAGCACTAGCGATGCTCCCCAGAGACTGTAACGTCCCGAATGCCGAATACCTTATAATGAATCAAAAGCCAATGATTCGCGCGTAGAAGGCTTCCAGCATCCTACGATTTCCCCTATGACTATTTACAAAGTTTACGCCTTATATTTTAATGTTCCCATACCCTTAGCCTCTCGACTTTCCTCCTTTTAAATCCATTTACCTAAACTCCGATAAAGAGAGACGACTTTCGAATAGAAGCGTCTTTTGCTAACAATATTAATCACTGGCTAATATGAATATTAAATATTATTCATTTATTTATTTATTCAATATTAGTTATTCTTTATATACCTTACATTTATTTTGGATTAATAATTACAAGATTTATTTTATGATATATATATATATATATATATTTTATTCTTCATAATACCATAATAATTGTAATATTATTATTAGTTCAATATTTAGAATGTTTACAATAATATGGTATCTAATATCCATGATAAAGATATTATTATTATATTGATAATTATAGCATTATTTATAATTATAATATTGTTTCTTTTAACAATTATAATTATAATGTCAATTAAATTAATAATTTTGAGATTATGCTTTTGTTGACTAGAAGGCACAAATTATGGGGACATGACAAAATCTAGAGCAGCTAGCCACTTCCATTGAGGGCGCTTAAGTAGTGGGAAAACTCAAAGAACAAAGAAAAGTGGGAAAATTGTCATGTCCCCATTTTTGCAGCATCGCTGATCGTGAGATTGGCCTATCATGAGACCCTCGTAGGCTGATGGAGTGGTTGGAGGGTCGTTTCGGAGGTTGGCTCAGCGTCAGATTGGCAGTATTGATCAATTGGCTTTCGTTTGGGCTCGATCGGAGACCTTTTGCAGAATTGCTATTTTTAGCAGTTCCTGGCAGGCAGAGTGGGACCACTGCTATTTTTAGCAGTATGGCTTTGGCGGCATCCGGAATCACTTCTGAGTTCGTCAGCATCAGACGGATCGGTAATCGGATGATTTACGAGGAAGATATTAATATTTAATTATATTGATTAAATATTAATTATTTAATGTTTATAATATAAAGTTATAATTTAAAATTATAACTTAAGTGATTTCTCACTGAGGGGTGCGCCCATCATCAGAAAGGGGCCAGTTCGAGAATTAATTTATAATAAAATATTTTGGCTGAGAACTATTGGAAATTAAAAGAATTAAAATGTCAAATATTTAATATTTCCCTATCTTTAAGGAAATCGCACTTTTGTGCAATAAAGGGGTTTTGCCTTGGTTTTCGAGCCATTATTACATTTGATGAATTGAAAATTTGCCAGTCTTTGTCAGAGAACAGAAGCTTTAGGGTTTCGAGTTCGTATTCGTTGGAGAACGAGCCATCTTCATCGAAGCAGTTCAGAGGATGTGAAATAACATCTGATTTATTGCAACTGAGAGATTTCTTCATTCAGAGGAAGTCATAGAACGTCATTGAGCATTCATTATACAGAGGATTTTGCTGAGGATTCATTCAGAAGACATCAAATCATAAAGGCGCCTATCTTTACTGAGTTTCTGGAGCTTCAGAGGAAAGGCTGTACACTTTAGAATTAATTACTGCTGCAACCGTACCACTGCTGACAGCCGTACATCTTCAAGTTACCAGTTGATTAAAATCTCAGAGGTCTTGGTTAGGGTTTTCACTCAGAGGATATACCTTCATTTACTTGGGCGCCTAATTTTGTTATGCTGGAGTCTGTAAGAAAGGAGCCGTACAAGTTATTTGCTGCTGTCTTCTCAGGCCGTACTGCTTGTACCAGGCCGTACCAGCAGTTAAAAGGACGTACCTTCAAGAATATGGAAAATACCTGACATCTTCTCAGTCTACTACCCTTAGCAAGTGCGCCTATGCTTTTGGCATTGATCTGGACCAGTCAACAGGAAGAAAGAGAGACATACGTTGCTGCTGTATACAATTTACTTGCTGACAGGCCGTACTAATCAATATTCTGGCCGTACCATCTAGAAAGGGCTGTTCTTTGTTTCTGGAGAAAACGCCTACCTTGAAGATCACTTCTTATCATATCTGGAGGCGCATGGGTTGGAGATCTTATTCAGAGCACCAGACAGAAGGAGGGAGTCACTCATTAATGCAGCCGTACATTTCTGTACTTCTGTAGCAGCAAATACCAGGTTCCAAAAATATTGAAAATTCTTATTTTATTCATTGCATGTTTCTGGGTATCATTGTAATCAGTAGAGAAGTTTGAATAAAGGATACTGGCATCGATATTCTTTCATTTCCAGAGCTATTTGATTTTTATTGAATTTATTATCAATTTATTTGCAAAATCGTACTATTGCATTTAATGCTTAAAACCCTAGAAACGGTCAAAAAACCTAAAACGTCAGAAAAACATCAGACAAACAGTCCGAGACAGAAATAGGGGAAACAAGGGGTTTCTACAAAAATTGAAGACATCAGCAACATCATTCAAGGGTTCCACAAATTCAATACCTACAGGTTCATTTCTGATTTGTAATGCATTCTAGGAGTCAATAGACATTTTCATTGCAATCATTCAGTCATACCAGCAATGTATTAGAATTTGCATTCAACTAAGGAGGAATAAAATTATGCTGCTAATTGTTTGATGTAATGCCTATAATGAACATGCTTAACAAATGTTGATGGGATGCATGCCAAGTGTTTGACTTTATGGCTACTAGTTGTAGATTGATAGGTGCATCCATTTCAAAGATTATTGCACCATATATTAGACTTATGCATGTTATCAAGTCCATACTTTTTGTTAGAAACATCATGAAATGTCAATGAAACATTCCAACAAGCAAAACTACAAACTCAGAAAATCCTATCAGCAAGGGAACAAATTCTGATTTTTATAACAGCGAGGGTTTGGGTTTAGAGTTTTACACCAGCAATGTGTGATATTCAATTTGAGACACCAGGTCTCTTACAATGGTATCAGAGCAGTTTCTTGCCACCTTGTTGGGTTAGACATCACATGAGATCACAAGAAGTTGGCCCTTACAGGTACTATACACGAAGTAGAAGAGCAGAACAGCAGGTTAACCACACAACGGCAGATTAACCAAGCTGGAGAACAGGTACCACAGGTGATTATGGGTGATACAGGTGGTGGTAGTCCTCCTAGGCATGATAGACATGATGAGGATCAAGAAGCAAGGAACATTTTGAGAGGTTTAGAAGCAGGGCAGCATCAAATAGCTAACGTGTTGCAGCAATTGACTGTAGCCATTCAGCAGATGAACCACACCAAAAGGCCAAAACAAGAGCAAGAAGACCATGCAAGTGTTGTTGGTACACCTAGAGCAAGAAGAGCACCCACATTTACATATGATAGGCCTACACGACCTACCTTCTTGAGAGATGAGCCAGAGGATGTTCAGGAGGAGGAGGTAGAGTTCACAGATGATGTCATGGCTATGCACAATGAGTGGGAGTTGTTGCCTCCACGAGTTCAAAAGCATTTTACATTTGATCGCTTCATGACTCAGAAGCGAGAGCATGGAAGGACTAGACAGGAGAGGTCACTGTGGCACCAGAACAAGGAATTGAAACATGCTACCAACAAGCTCACACTTCCTTTGTTCATGGCAGTGGGAAAGTTACGGCTAGAGCCTGGATCAGCAAATTGGATACCTTTCTTACTTTGCGTCCTATGGCAGAGAGAGATGCTATTCAGTTTGCAATGCTAAATTTGGATGGGGTAGCTCATGATTGGTGGCATCATGGGTTGATTACATTGTAGCATGATCGCCTTACTTCTTATCAGGAGTTTACGAACAGATTGGTAGATCGCTTCGATAAGAAGGATCCAGAGGTTTATTTTAGAGAGCTTGCATAGTTGAGACAAACAGGCAGCTTAGATGCTTACATCGGGGAGTTTCAGAGGCTAGCTGTCATGGTGCCAGGTTTGATAGAGAGGAGGCTGGTGGTGCTATTGGCAGAGGGTTTACAGGAGCCATTGAGAGGTTGGCTCAAAGCTTTTGATCCACCTCACTTACACACAGCCATTAAAAAGGCAAGGAGTATGCAATTAGCTGCCCCAAAAAAGCAATTTCAGCCTAAGACTAATACCTTGCCTACAGAGGAGGAGCATTCCCCAATTGCTGATCAGAAGAAGGTAACAGCAAAAACAGATGATGCAACACGGGATAGTTGAGGAAGAAACAGCTGTACTATTGGTGCAAAGAGCCTTACAACAGAGATCACAATTGTCCTTTGAGGCCTAAGGGCAAGGCCAATTGTGTTATGTGGGTGTCCTACGATGAGGATGAGTCTGAGTCTTCAGATCAGTAGCCTGTTTTGGAGGATGCTGAGGCTGATCAAACCTCACCGGAGTTGGGACCCGATGCCAACTTATCCCCGTTGGCATTATCAGCTAGACCACCCAGTGGATCATCTTTCAGGGTCAGAGGGTCTATGGATGGACAGCATTGCCTAGCTATGTTGGACACTGGGGCTACACATAACTTCATCAACGGGAGTTTTGTTAGAAGGTGTAGACTTCAAACAGAGGCATTCGTTGGTTTTAGAGTTCGGGTTGCAGATGGCTATACCCTCACCTGTACTCGACGAATTTGCAGTCTTACACTCATGCTTAATGACTACGAGATGCAGGCAGATTTCTATGTAGTCAACATGGGTGAGATTGATGTGGTTTTGGGTATGAGATGGCTCAAGGATATTGGAGAGTTCACCCTCAACTTGCCGAGGATGGAGATGTCTTTTGAGTCTGGGGGAAGGTAGTATATGTTGAGGGGCATTGCTAATGGGAGCCTACGTTCTATCTCTCTCGTTGGTGAGGAGGATGAGAAGATAGAACAGGAGGTGCTTCAGGAGGTGTTTTCCTCTCCACGGTACTATCAGGGGTCAGAGTTACACAGTTTTGATCAGCATGGTGTTGTTGTTCAGTTTGTGAACAACCCTTTGTTTGAGGCAGACGCTACTATGACTTATGACAATCTGCTATTTGTGTTGGGTGTTGATCACACAATGGACCCCAGTCGTGAGATGTGCAAAGATAGTGATGTTTGGAGTCCTTACAATGTACCAGGATTTCAAACACAGCTCACTGAGGAGTTTACAGGTGTGTACACGGTGTTGAGCGCATACAGCTTCACCTTTGATCCACGTGCACATGAGTTATACCAGGTGCACAGTTTTGATATGCATGTGTTGGACATGTTGGATGATAGCATATCTCGTGCAAAGGTTGGAAGTAAGTGTTGCTTGCAGTTTGACTTGCTTCCTCATGAGTTTCTTGCTCCTATGACAGACAGGGCTAAGATTGACAGGGTACAACATGCTATTCTAACTAATTAGTTGTGGGAGTTACAGGAGACAGTTGTGGTTAGCAGAGACATTACACAACACTATCCATGGGATCCAGGTGGAGTGGTGTGTTCCTTGTTGCAGGGATTGCTTGGGGACAAGCAATCTTTGGGAGGGCGGACTGTAATGTCCCCTTTCTAGCGTAGACATGTCAACAGGTTGCTTAGCCTATTCCTGACCCTTTTAGGCTAGAGCAGATGGTTAGGGGGTCTCATTTGGCAATATTCGGCATGGTTTTACCTCCAGTGATCAATGGGAGTTCAGGTTTGACCTTCGTTGGACTCCGTTTGACACACTTACTATTTATAGCAAGTGACCTTTTTAGGGAGTCAGGATTTCTATTTATATCAGAGGCACCTGGACAGTCTCCAAAGGAAGTGACAACCTTTAATGGGGCTCTGCAATTGTTACTTGGCACATTTGGAGAGACTTACTATATATAGTAAGTCGGGAGCATGGAGTTACTAATTTTGGCAGGGCACCTAGTGATATAATATTCGTGAATATTCAATGGTTAAATGAGTTGACTTTATGATGAAATCAATTATTAAAAAGTTATTTTAAAAGCATATGTTATAAAAGTCACTTTAAGTTATAAAGGGGCCCATGAAGCCATGACCCTCACATTAGTTGCCACTTAAAAAGTATTTATTATATTGGGCGCCCAAACCATGAGATATAAGTCAACTTAATATAAACAAAAGCAAATTAAAAGTTATATCATTTAAATGTTTTAAATAGCCAAAAAGGGTCGAATTTCTCAAGGAGGGTATAAATACTCAATGAAAAGCAAATCAACCTCATTGTATTGTGAGTACTTGAATTTGTTTTTGAAGATTTTGGCTTTTCTGTGAGAAACCAAGGGTTTCAACAGTTTGGCTTCAATCCAGCCATTGAAGAACGAAAACTCTTCAATGCTTATGTACTTTTGAGGTTGTGGAAGATCAGCCGAATTATTGCACGAGGTTTGGCTTCATTCCGGAGTCAAAATAGAGCAGATTGGTGAAGAAAATCAGGGAATATTTGAGGGTTACCTGAAGAAATTATTCCAGGTTTGAAGAACCTGATTTTATACACTTTCATTGAAGATATTTCAAGATTGAGAGGGGTCGTACAAATTTCTTTGAGGCCGTACAAACTTGCAGCTGTGAGGTCGTACTTTCCTGGTACAGTCCATACAGCATCCAGCTGGAGGCGTCTTTCTTCTAGGGGCTGAAACGCCTCTCTCTAGAGCAGCTAGCCACTTCCATTGAGGGCGGCTAGGTAGTGGGAAAACTCAGCAACAAAGAAAAGTGGGGAAAATCGAAGACATCAGCTGCAACATCATTCAAGGGTTCCACAAATTCAATACCTACAGGTTCATTTCTAATTTGTAATGCATTTTAGGAGTCAATAGACATTTTCATTGCAATCATTCAGTCATACCAGCAATGTATGAGAATTTGCATTCAATTAAGGAGGAATAAAATTATGCTGCCAACTGTTTGATGTAATGCCTATAATGAACATGCTTAACAAATGTTGATGGGATGCATGCCAAGTGTTTGACTTTATGCCTACTAGTTGTAGATTGATAGTTGCATCCATTTCAAAGATTATTGCACCATATATTAGACTTATGCATGTTATCAAGTCCATACTTTTTGTTAGAAACATCATGAAATGTCAGTGAAACATTCCAACAAGCAAAACTACAAACTCAGAAAATCCTATCAGCAAGGGAACAAATTATGATTTTTATAACAGCGAAGGTTTGGGTTCAGAGTTTTACACCAGCAGTGTGTGATATTCAGTTTGAAAGACACCAGGTCTCTTACATGCTTTCAAAGCTTTGTATGGCTATGAGGCTTCTATATTTGTAGATTTGGTTTTTTCTGATTCCAGAGCTCCAAAAGCTCTTGAGTGGGCTAAAGAAAATCAAGACATCCTAAAAGCACTCAAGGAGAATATTCAGATTGCACAGGAACAGCAAAAGAAATATGTTGATCGCCATCGAGTTGAGAGGTCTTTTGAGGTGGGAGACTTGGTATTTGTGCGTGTTCAACCTTATAGACAATCTCCCTTGAAGGTAAGTGGGGCGAAAAAGCTTAAACCCAGATTTTATGGGCCTTTCAAGGTAACTAAGAGAGTTGGTGAAGTAGCATATGAGCTAGAGCTGCCATCTACAAGCAAGATCCACAATGTATTCCATATGTCATGTCTCAAAAAGGCACTTGGGAAACATGTGACACCTTCTACGGAATTGTCTCCCATGGATGAAGAGGGTAAACTGATACTTTTTCTAGAAACAATTTTGCAAGGGAGAAAAGGTTGAGGAATAAGGTAATTTCTGAATATCTTATCAAATGGAAAAACTTGCCTTTGGAGGATGCAACATGGGAAGGAGAGGTGATTCTTAAGCATCCTTGCCTTCAAATGCTTGAGGACAAGCATTCTTTGGGCGGGGAGGACTGTAATGTCCCCAACTCAAATCAAGATGATTAGTAGTAGATTGGATGTCCATTCCTTGGTTTACCCAAGAGGAAGAGGACGTAGAGCATCATTGGGTAAGAAATGAAGTCCTTGGCTTGTTCTAAATTCTAATTTTAAGTTGAGTGCACGTCTTTTGATGCAACTTAAGTGAACTTAAGTTATTTTAAGTTGGGCACGTCTTTTTAGGCAACTTAAAGTGATGCCTAGCCATAGGACTTAAATTGGCCCATTTTTATGTACTTAAGTGACATCTTAAAAACAAGTGATAAATTGCCTAAGGGGGGCATCCATCTTCTAGGAGCTGATAAGAACAGATTTTAGTGCTTTATTGTGTGTCCTTGGATTAAAAAGGTTAAGATGGAGGGTGGAGATTAAATCATATTGTTAAGAGATGTTATATACACCTTAAAGGCTCATTTTGAGGCATTATGTGATGAAGTTTTCTACTTATTGCTACTGCAACTTGGCTTGACGATTGAAACCCTTAAGTATCCCTGATTTCAATGAGACATACGAGCTCTCCCTAGTCGGAAGAGTGTGTTTTGGTGGAAGAACTTCGATTTGTGAAACCCTAGCACATTGTTTTATCTGGGCTACAAGAATTTATCAGGTTTGGAGGCCAAAATTGAGGAGAATATCAGTGTTGGATACTCAAATCTGGGATCATTCACTGTTGCAAATCATTCATTCCTGAGTTTCCTATGGACGGCTGCTAAAGAGCGTCAATTTCAGACTTATTGTTGGTCATTTTAGGAGCCCAACGTCACTTTTGGAGGGTTGGCTAGGGTTAGAAAATATTCTGACCCAAATCTGGAATATTTTGGTATGAAATCTGCACACTTATTTCATGGAAATGTCTGATATTTAATTCTGAAAATTTATGGGCACTTATAAGGGTTTGAATTGTCACTTTTCTGAGCATTGTAATAATCTGAAATCTGATTAGAAATTCTAAGTTTGTTTGAAACTAGTTTAATGCACATAAATTTCAGATTTATGCCCTAGTTTGTAAAAGTTTTTGTTATTAGATTTGTGCCCTAGTTTTCAAAGATTAGTGTTTCCTTTTAGTATCCTATTTGGAGATACTACACTTTATCATTGTATTCCAATAGGACTGGTGTTTTACCTGCAGTATTGTTTCATTTGGGGATTGGTGTCTCCAATAGGTTGGTGCCTACATGCACATTAGGGGATTGTTGTCTCCGGTAGGTTGGTCCCTACTTCAATGTGTAAAATTCATTTGTGCATTTCTGCATTGTGAGGCTAGATTTGGGCAGTAGATCCAAGCAGCTATTCTCACCGTGGTTTTCCCCATCTTGGGTTTTCCACATATATATGGTGTTCTCTTGTGTGCTTTATGTTGTTATGTTTTGTTTGTTTATGTGGGGTTTGTTGGGAAGAATCATTTATGCTGATAACTGTGGCAAAAGTTAAGAATTCTAGAATTGTTTAGATCTACTAATTCCCCCCCCACTCTCTTAGTAGATTGTGTGCCCTTCACACCTAACATAAAATTAATGTTTTCTCTACCAAAATATCACACAAACAATAGTGTAAAATAACAATACATGTAATGTCATAAGCGCAATACAAAACTTAGATTTTGTCTGCTCAGTCTAACTAGTTTCATCATCCATAATAACCAAGTTGTACATAAACCACCAAGATGACTATATTTTGATTAATGCAATTGGCTAGTTTTTTTATGAAACCTTTCGAAGTTAGTTATTACCAAGCACTAGGATCCTTCTTTGACCTAATGTGGGGCCCTTTAACAGCCTGCAAAGAGAGATGTTCTTTACCTTTCACTTGAAACCTTATTGTAGTTGCATATACACTTCCTCATTCAAATCTCCAATTAAATATGCACTTTAAATATTAATTTTATGGAGCTTCCAACAAAATTGAGCTGCTAAACCGAAGACCAATTTCACTGTCACCAACCATGTTTTGAAGGCAAAAAATTCATTATAATCTGTTACTTCCTTCAGCCCTTGGTCACCAGCCTAGCCTTAAGCTTATCAATACATCCATCTGTTTTGTATTCTAAGTGATACACCCATTTGCACTCTATTACTTGCTTTCTAAAATGCAACCCAGCTAACATTAAAGCAAAGTAGCCAAAGTTGGACTAAACATGAACTTGAAAAGATAAAGCCTACCCATACCACTGCACCTCCAAGTGATTATGGACTCACCTTACAGCAATTGTAGATAAGTTCTTAATTTCCATGTTTGAAACGCATTCAATATAGTAATGTTGCTAGTTAAAAAATGTAGATTTCACATAAACTTCATGAGGTGAGAACCATGGTAGCATTACAATCCGTAAACTTGTAATTAAGCCCAAATAATCATCATCCAAATCATTTGTTGTGCCGTTTGCCAAGTTTTTCCTGAGTTTTTCAAAAAGTGGTTCTAAAAATTTTTATTTACAACTTTATTTTTTGGCTTATTATTACCTGATGATCAAAGTGGCGGCTCAAATTGATTATTGCTGGCCCCACAAACCTAGTTCTACAGCCTACAGTAACACCAGTCTGAACTCTATGTTGCTATAACACTGATACTAGTATTCCACTCATGTGGGGCATACTCAGTGCTACCTTGTATACCACACCAACAATTACATTGGTGCAGGATAGTTCTGGTACTAGTTGCTTTGGTGATATATTTGTTGCCATCCCTTGTGCGCCAAGATCAATATTTACACTATCACACAGACCAACCATAACTGATGGATGTTCCCTGACAATTCTCTTCCCTTTGCAGCATTGTCTTTTCATATAGTCATGCATAGATAGGAATAGGGAGAGGAAGATAGACAGTGATTCATCTCATTCAAGATCATGCCATGTAGAAGCCATTGAGATTAATAAAATTTTATTGCAGTTCAGAAGTTCTACACCTTTCTTTATCTCTCATTTTTTAATGTCATTACCACTTGTGAATCCTTGGTTGATATTTACTTCCGTGTATAGCCCATCTTAATTCTAGCAAGTTATAGAATATCTACTATCCACCAGATATTATTTTTAGAGAGTGAATAGTAAAAAGACAAAATGACATTTTAAAGAATCCTCACAATCCATTTTTGGTCAAATGCAGCACTTTAGTCATGTGTTCATTGTGTTGTATGGAAAAAAATTATTCTAGGTAAAATTATTCCTATCCAAAGACTTTTGCTATGTTCTGTAAACTATATAACTGGTTCACTCAGCACAGGCCAAATCCATGTCCAGTTCAAAACTGATTTAGGATCCAGGTTGATCCAGCCAGGGATTTGGACAGGGGCCATGATTTTACTTTGGACTTATCCTGAGCAAACCCTAACCAAATTTTGCAGCATTTTGCAGAACACAAAATGAATCTGCTACATTTTGACAACTTTTTTAAAAAATTGCTTATTTTTTATCATTAGAGACCTTTGACTATTATTGACACAGACATAGTCATAGTGAGTGTGGGCTTGGTGGGTCCGTCAACCACATATGAGCTGACCAAAAACCCTGAGTTGAAGATCAACATAAAAGAGCAGTCAGTGACCCCTTGCAGCAGCAATACCTGGCTGGGCAGGAAGCGTTTTTCTGCCATGATTGTCCACAAGCCCACCCACGTTTTTCCGGATGAGATCTCCTTTGGCAGAAATTGTGTTCTCAACTGTCATTTCTGTATTGTCACCCACTGTTATTTCAATGTGCTTCTACCATGGCAGGATAAACTTTAGGTTATATGGCTTTGAAATAATTTTAGGTTTAACATTTAGGTTTTAGCCTTTAGGGTTTAAATTTTAAAATATTGAATTTGTATGACTGTTGGGAGGTTTTAAGTCTAAGTTTTAAATTTAAAATATTTATTAAAATTAATGACTTTTTTAAATTATTATATTTATATCTAGGTTAGATTTAAATTTTAATATTTTTAAATTTATTTAACTTTTATTTTTAAATAAATTTAAATTTTCCTACTTTTAAATTTATTTAACTGATAATATTCTGAAATTTATTAAATTATTTATGATTGTTTTTTTAATTATATTTATGCCGTGTCATCTGAACCTAATTTCCGTGTTAGGCTAAAATATGTCTATTTTTATGATTTTGCTAAAATATGTCTATTTTTATGATTTTTTTACTTTTTGTCTTTTGTATGAACAAACCCAACCCTGAAAAAAAAATTGCCAGATCCGCATAACAAACCCACAAACCCAAACCAGAAGTAGCTACATGGGCTGTAAATAATGATGTGATGGATTCAGATGCCTTTAACATACTAATCCTGAAAAAATGCGTAGTGAAATAGATAAAATTGTTTGTGCCACCACCTGCAAATCTTCACAAATGTAGAGAATAATAATGAGAGGTAATACACTTCCTACCAAAAGCTCAAATACTAACCAATAAAAAAGTGCTTTGCAAATTTAATGTGGACTGTCTTCAGTACTAAAATAAAGCTGATAAAGAATAGGATTTGGCATTGTCAAGACTCAAAATCATTACCAAAGATGAAAAATGATGATGTAGAATAGCAAACAGAAAACAAACCTGTGATCTCTCTTCTTTCTCTTCAAATGCAACTTTATTTTCTGCCACTTTATTCATTTCTCTCAGCTACACCAAAAGGAATCAAGATTAGTTACAATACTGAAATGCGAAGGCCATTGAGACCAACCAAATGTATATAAAGACTACTTATAGTTATAACCTCTAACCTTCAAGTTCTTAAGACGTTCACCAAGTGGAGGCAAACCATCCAGCACTGTCCGTTCTATATAATCACTTGAACGTGCATGCTTGAAGAAGCGATGTTTCATAAGCTTTGCTGCTGAAGGTCGCTTTGTGGGATCCTTTACTAAGCACATAGCCACCATTTCCTTGAAAGACTAATATAACAGTAAACCAACAGGTTACAGTAGAAAATAAGATATGATACAGAACGCCTTTAATATATAGGAAAGATCAAAGAACATATGAGTCAACACACCTTTGAAAATTTCTTGTCCCTTTCATAGTCAAAACCGGGGGGTGCATTCTGCAAGGTCATAAGCAAAACCTGCATCGCAGACCCTACCCAAATTAAAAAGCATAGAAAGAAAACTATTACAGAAATGAGTCCTTACAGTTAAAATCTGTCAGACTAGTGTTAAGAAAGAAGGCACATTTTACCTTCATGGGGGGATATTTGGAAAATGGAGCATGACCATGAGCAAGTTCTAGTGCAGTTATCCCAAAGGACCATATATCAGCTCTGCAAAGAGAGTTATTAACATAGAGGCCAGGAATGTCAAAGTTGAATACACTGAAATACTAAATTTTATTTGATATTTAAATTGGCCAAAGGGAATGCAAAAAATACAATGTGCAAAGAGACAATAAGAGTGCCAGGCAAATCCCCAATGATAAGAGAGATCCAAAACAATACCATGAAGTGAATGAAACCATGCTAAGGAAGAAAAAGCTAAAGACCATTTTGGTGTTCTTTTTTGTACTAACCCCTAACACTAAGGTTTCCTACTTGAACACAAATAAGGTGACCAACTTTATCAAACAGGACTTTACCTATCCTCAACTTAGGGGTTAAAAAGGCCAACAAGCAAGAAGGTTATAGACCTCTTCTGCACTTTGAGCCCTACCAAGGTCAGGAGGGTGATCCCAAAGATCTTTTAAAGGGAAAAACAAAATAAAGCTCAAAATGAAAATCCTCACAAAGTATGACTATGTTTTACTTGTGGTTGTTTAAATGTGTTAAGGATTACTGTTTTTAATTCACAGATCTCTTCCTTTAGATAGCTAAGTTAATGATGCAACTAAAGATAAACATGGTCACAAATCCCTTCAAATATATCTAGGGGCAATTGCTGACAACACCATCAACCTAATATAGTTATACTATACACAATCCTCCAAGAATTTAACAATCATAGGCTCGCTATATTTTTAGCAAAGATTTATAATAATGGGTTGTGCATAATGAAAAACAAATAAAACTGAAAAAAAAAAAAGGTTTAAAATGTTTTTTCTTGATTTAAAATGGTGTGGGTGGTTAGCCTCCTGCCATGAGATTGGTGCATACTCCTACAACACAAAGTCTACCCTAAATGTACACCTTAATAGCACTACAAACCCTTACTTTTCAAATGAGTTTGATTGTCTTGACTCTATCTTGCAAAGCTCAAACCCTCAAATGCCCTTTATTCCCAATAATGCAATCTCAAATTAATAATCTATAAATAGCTTTAAAGCTTCACGTACCAGTTTGAAATATTTTCATATAGCATACACATGCATCTAATGAAAGGTTTTACTACACCCTTTGGATGCAAACTAATAGAGATATAATACAATATACAGCAAATATGTATTTAGGGTTTCCTTGAATCCCCTAAAACTCTAAAAGATTTATGGAGACAGATTGCAAAGCAAGAATAAGTAGTGTCTTATATTACATTGGCATACATAGATGTTATACATAAAATGCAGCTCGACCCGGATGAGCTTTTCCCAAACAAATGCAAAAAAGCCAACCCTTTACGATGTATAACAAATTCCCTTACAGAGATATGGAATTAGAGCATGAAAAACACAATTGATAGAGTGTGCAGAAGAAATCCATGTCGTGGACATCACACAACACATTTTGTTTCTCAAAAATGTAATCTTTGAGGTCGAAGAACACGCCATCCATGGCATGAGGATCTGCTTCTTGCAAGATTTGATCTGCTGCAATAAATTTGGCATGGCCACGACACTGTTCAATGTCAACTCTATGAGACTTTGGTGAAAATAGGCAATTCCAGGTGTTCTAGTAGGTGCAGGGCTTTTTTGGCTAATAAATGAAAACCCTACCACTTCCAACAAGCCACCATTAAAATTGCTTTACTTATTCACTAAAATTGTGCTTTATCCTCCCTAAGCACTGAAAAAGTCATCATCGTCAATATTAGTACCTTTTTGGCTTGTCAGGTCCTTTTTCGGTGACCACATGGCTTTCCAAGCCATTCTAGTGGGTTGCAAAGAAACTAGTGAAAAATGGGCAAGAATGTCAAACTTTGAATGTTGGGGGCAAACTCATGCCATATACCTATGATCAAAATGATAGGGATTGAGGTTGACTAGGAAGTCATACCAAGAAGGAATGTAGAATGAAGGAAATCCACAAGGGGAACCCTAACGAAGAATAAGACTTTCGGGATGTCAAGATTGAGGTGTCAAGAAGACCTTATGATTGGTACCGAGATAAAGGTTTGTCGAAAGTCTAACTCCAAAAGTATATATGAAGAAATTGGTAGAGTTTCTGGCTTTCAAGGTGACAAGAAATCAGTACCAAGAATAAGGGTTGGCCGAAACTCTAACTCCGAAAGACTTATTGAAAAATATTGAAGTGGGAGTTGAGGTTCGGGGGAGCATGGAAAAGGGTACTAGGGAAATGGATGGTTCGATCCTCCAAACTGGTAGACAAAGAAATTTTTGGAGCACAAAAAGATAACATCATGAAGATTCAACAGGTATAAATCAACATGTAACAACAAAAAGGATGATGTCAATACCATACAAAGATGACATCATGATCACATCAACATCGGGGTATTGGAGTTGGATTGGAAGGTATGCATGGCGAACAAAGTCCAAATCTCTAAAACAAACACCTCTTTAACTAGTGGAGGATCAAGATGGCAAAGATTGGAAGGAAACGGTACTCATGGATGGGAAAGTCCGAAGGCCCGATGAAAAGCAAAGGGAAAAGCTTAAAAAGCAAAGGACCAAGGATTAGGTTCAAAGATGCAAAGGAATACATACTAGTTGATCAAGTCTGACAACCTGCCAATAGAACATTTTCTAAGGCCTAACTCAACTCTTCGAGCTTGGGATGGATGGAAGGACACATCCAATAGGCTAATAGATTTCATACTAAGACAAAATTTGCAAGGGTTTGGACCAGATTGTTAGGATTGGGTGGAAGGTTATGTTGCAAGGATGAAGCCCAATAACCCAATAGACACAGGGAAAGTAGAGATGGATAGGATGGCACACTAAGATGGATATCCCTGAAAGTCCAAAACTCCAACAACTCACAAAACTTAAGGAAATGGCCCCTACAACTTCAACACTTCAATTTTTTTGGACTTTGCAGAGATATTGAAGCATGATGAACATATAGGGGACATCACTAGGCAGACTTGAGCCAATTTTTTACAAAGGGAAAACCCACTTATACAGATCAGTTATCAAAGGTAGGTTAACACAAAGCCAACATAGCACAAGGGTAAACACAGCCAAATCTGCAAAATTTGATGCCTGCAAAGCTGGGCTCTAACAAACCAAAAGAGAAATTAAGAAAGATATCCAAAAACAATAACACCAACATTGAAGACATATACCCTGAGGTTATGATAATTTTGATGACATACACCCCGAGGTTCTGATAACTAAAACTTGGTGATTAAGAATTAAAGATGATGATGTCCAGACGTACTCTATAAATCTAGAGTTCTAATTTGGAAGTACTTCATGCAAAGGGTTTGTAGGGATATAAGGTTGCTCATACAATGAATGGGAATATTTGAGAGAATACGATTGAATGTTGACTAATGCAGCAAATATATGTTGCCTGACATGAATAATATCACATGTTTATAGGTAGCCTGAGGTTCAATGCCATTTAGAAACATTATCCTTCAAAAAGTTAAAAGTTTTCATGAGAATTGCTATAACAAAAAATCTAAGCACTTGAAGCTCACTTGAAATCATATCCATGAATTTGTTCCATGACTTCAGGTGCCATCCTGTACATCAAAAAGAAATAATAGAGTTGTTTCTCTTACTTCACACATATAAGACAAAGATGTTCAGTATAAACAGACGCTTTTCACCTAACACTGTTTATTACTACCATGTATAAAAAAGGAAGTATCAAACAATAACAAAGTTAACAGAAAGAAACAAGAACCAGCATGGAGTCCCCACGAAAGTGTTCCTCGAGCGTTGTCTATCACCAGAGTCAAACATGCAAGCAGAGACCCCAAAGTCTGCAAGTTTAACTGCACCGTTCACATCAACTAAGATGTTGCCAGCCTGTGAAATCAAAAGAGAAAGCTTGTGTAATACAGCTATACCATTTCATTGCCACTTTATGTGTGTGTGTGTGTGTGTGCATGTGTATAGAAGTGTGTGCATGAGAGAGAGAGAGAGAGAGTAACAGCTTTGTTAATTTAAAGTGTATCAGTTCACTATCTTTTATTTCAATAGTGGTATAGTTAGGGCATAAGGATGCCAGCTTAAACATGTTCAAAATAAGTCAACAGATAAACTTTAACAAAATAATTTAGGAATGATAACATGATCAGTAAATTTTACCGACAAATTGCCTAATGAAAATATTTATCCAAGAGCATGGAAAAACTGACAGAAAACTTTGCATAGACAATTGAGAACTTTGGGATCATATATATTGTCACATGAAGGTTTTCAGAAACCAGAAGATTGTATGATGGTTAGACTTATCAAAGCAAGATTATAGCAGTTACAGAAAGTCTTGAGATAATAGCCCTAACATAAGACATGAAATCCGACCATGGTGTTAGTGGTATATCTTTACTTTGTTATTAGGCCATGATGGAAGGCCTTGGTGAAGTAGTCGACCAATTGCTAAAATAAAACTATAGATTAGTAAAGAATAATAATGTCATGTACTTCGGGAAATCATGTTCGGATTAATGTTAATGTTAATGTTGTCATGAAGCGTCGTGTCGGTTGGTTATCTAACCACCGCCGAACGTTATATGTAGCCTGTTGGGATAGTTGGAAGGGGTGATGAGTTGTGTGCCGATGGTTATATTGTTAAGCATTGTGATAATCTGTGATTGTACATGATTTTTCTGAAAATGAATAAAGTTTCTGGCATTCAAACATGATATCTTTTTGGTTACTGTTTTATTCTATGTTCTGCACATTACTAGTTTGCCAGTAGTACGTAAGATTTGAATTACATTTCGTAGGCAAACATTTGGCGTCGTTGCCTGAACGGACTAGGGCATCACCTGCCATGGCAGCGTAATGGGTCAACCGGCGGAAGAACCTGTAAATGCTAATGAGGAACGGGAAGACTCATTGACAGAAGATCTGGTAAATTTGTGGAAAATATCGTTACGTGACCACGTGCGTAGGGAATCCCACATTCGGGAGATCCCTGAGGAAGTCATCTGGGATCGGTTGGAAGTAAACGACGAGGTGAACCACCTCTTGAATCGCATGCCCAGGTTACTGGCCCGCCATTTCATTATCCTACAGGATTTG
>VDFB02301069.1:0-21268 GCA_007258455.2 Sequoia sempervirens
ATCCTTTTCCAATGAACATTAGAACGAAAATAGACAAGGATGTGAAATTGATTTCCAACCTAAAAGGTGAGTCAATTAGCCTTGGATTTGATTCTTTAATGCCTTAGAAATTTATTTAATAAAATGAATTCTCTTGAATATTCATAGAAATTACATAATATAATTGAGGAGATTCTTAGTCTTGCTTCTATCATTGACTTTATATCTTTTGTCCATATTCCTAGGGAATAGAATAAGGTGGTTGATTATTTAGCCTAATGGGATTTTGAGATGAATAATCACTAGAATATCATGGATTGGGAGGCTTTAACTTTGGATAAATTGAGGTCTCTTCACCAAATGCTTCAATAGTATCAAACCACTGAAATCGATCCTTTTCCAATGAACATTAGAATGAAAATAGACAAGGATGTGAAATTGACTTCCAACCTAAAAGGTGAGTCAATAAGCCTTGGATTTGATTCTTTAATGCCTTAGAAATTTGATTTAATAAAATTAATTCTCTTGAATATTCATAGAAATTACATAATGTAATTGAGGAGATTCTTAGTCTTACTTCTATCATTAACTTTATATCTTTTGTCCATATTCCTAGGGAATAGAATAAGGTGGTTGATTATTTAGCCTAATGGGATTTTGAGATGTATAATCACTAGAATATCATGGATTGGGAGGCTCTACCTTTTGATAAATTGAGGTCTCTTCACCAAATATTTCAATAGTATCAAACCACTGAAATCAATCCTTATCAAATGAACATTAGAATGAAAATAGACAAGGATGTGAAATTGACTTCCAACCTAAAAGGTGAGTAAATTAGCCTTGGATTTGATTCTTTAATGCCTTAGAAATTTTATTTAATAAAATTAATTCTCTTGAATATTCATAGAAACTACATAATGTAATTACGGATATTCTTAGTCTTACTTCTATCATTGACTTTATATCTTTTATCCATATTCCTAGGGAATAGAATAAGGTGGTTGATTATTTAGCCTAATGGGATTTTGAGATGAATAATCACTAGAATATCATGGATTGGGAGGCTTTACCTTTGGATAAATTGAGGTATCTTCACCAAATGCTTCAATAGTATCATTCTTAATCTCTTCTTTCCCCTTTTGGTTGGGGTCATGAGTTGGTTTTGGTTCTTGGATAGGTTTGGTTTAGGGAGTTGTTGGTCTTCTTTGGATCCTTCTTTGATATATTCAGGATTTTGGTTATCTTGACAGCTGTGGTGATCTAGAAATCTAAATTTTGTATCTATCTATAATTTACTTTCTTTAATTTAATTTTATCCTACTTTTCCAAAAAAATAAAAAAACCATCAACAAAAATTCAAGCCTTCATCCATGTTTTCTAAACCATACAACTTAAACCTCCTCTTATTTAATTGTCAATCAAAATGAAGTGAATAATCATCTCAATGGATTGCCAATAGAACTCTGAGCGTATGCCAAGGATATATTGGCCCAATCACAAGTAGGGAAGTGAGATGATTTCACAATAAAATTTTAAAATTGTCATCATTGCAAAGGCCAACTCAATAAGATTCATAAGACATAGAGTTAGGATTTTGGTAAAGGCATCATTGTGACCAACTAATAATATGATGAGGGAGCAAACCTGAGACACAAAATAACACTGACAAAATAGAGAATAATATTTTATTCAAAAATATGGAACTCTTACATGTAGAGGATCTCAAATCCTCAAGCTTTGTGATACATGCAAATTACAAACTTACATAAAATTACCCAGATTCCCCTTTCACAGCATGCGAACTTCTTTCCCCAAAAAGTTATCCAAATATCAGAAAGTAGCCCATAAATAGCCCCTTTTCGGTTTGGACCCAAAAAAAACATTTGAGATATGAGTTTTGGTAGTTTGGCGCCAAAATTACAATTTTAAATTCAAATTTAAATTCACATTCAAAAATTAGCACATTTGTAAAATATGCACCAACTTTCGACAGCCATAACTTTTAATCTGACCGTCGGATCTTCAATGATAATACCTTTTCGGAAAGCTCTTAAAAAGATGATGTTCCACAAAATAGACTTATGGTAGACTACTCTGGGATTTCCACAAATTTTTGGGCCCATCCGAAACCATTTAGTGCCTCAAACTGGACTCGAAAGGTTTTTCAAGGTAAAAAGTAGAAACTAGAACTTGAATAACTTTCAAACCATGAATGATATTGACTTGATTCTTTCACCAAAGTGCTTATTTTTCTATCCTGAACCTTCCCATAAATTTTTGTCTTCCCACGCCTTCAAATTCACACCTGCTAAAAATAATAGTTGAGCAGAAAAAGCAGAAAAGTAGTTCTGAAAGTTGGAAACTCTTCTTCGATGAAAAGGGTATCCAGAAATGCAAAAACATCTATAGAAAGCAAACAACAGGAAAAAAAAATGGAAATCATCTTTTTGGGTGATGCAAGATTGCCCTCACACCACTGGATACTCCTGCATCAGACACCCAGGATAATTTGTGAAGTGACCTTGTCACGTCTCAGATGGTTGAGGAAAACCCAAACGATCAACCTCTGCCTCAGACAGCTAGGATGAATCTTCCACAGGCCTTCCTCTCCATTTCACCAGATATTCTTCATATTGTCTGTTTCTGGTACTCCTTCCCACACGACTATCTAGGATTTCTTCAATCTCCTCCTTCTTTGAAGTAGGTACTGGAATGCTACACTATTCTATTGTTTGTACTTCCTCTGTGCCACCTTCATGATACTCTGTCAAATCTGAAATATTGAACATAGGGGAAATATTGACTCCATCCGGCAACTCTACCTCATATGTATTCCCTGATTCATGCATCTTCATAATTTTACAGGGACCAAACTTCTTCATCTTCAATTTGTTATAGGTTCCCACTGGAAACCTTTTTTTCCTCAAGTGGACCATCACTTCATCACCAATCTAAAACTCCTTATACCTCCTCTTCTGATCTACCTTAGCCTTATACTGCATATTCATCTTGTTAATATGTTCTCTTACCTTCTCATGTATATTCTTGATGTGCTCTGCAAAGTCTTCGGCTTCAGCACTAGTCTTCTTCTGTTGGTCCATCTTCCTCAATTTTGGAGTAGTCCTGGGACTTCTTCCATACACAATCTAGAATAGTGATATCCCAGTGCTTCTGTTGACAGAATTGTTGTAAGAAAATTATGCATGGGGCAAGATCAAGTCCCATCCCTTAAGTTTATCTCCTACCAAGCATCTCAGTAGGTTACCCAAACTTCTATTCACAATCTTAGTCTGCCCATCAGTCTATGGATGGTGTGTAGAACTGAACTTCAACTCTATTTTTAACTTCTTACACAAGGTCCTCCAAAAGTATCCAACAAATTTTGTGTCACGATCTGATACTATACTCTTTGACAGACCATGTAGCCTCACCACCTCTTTGAAGAACAAGTCAGCAATGTGGACTACATCATGGGTCTTCTGGCATGGGATGAAATGTGTCATCTTCGAAAACCTGTCAACTACCACAAATACTGAATCATTCCCTCTCTGTGTCCTTGGAAAACCAAGAACAAAGTCCATACTTATATCCTTCCATGGCCTCTCTGGTACAGGTAAGGGCTGATACAATCCAATATTTTGGCTCATTCCTTTAGCCATCTGACATACCCTACAACTCTGCACGAACTTCTTCACATCTTGCGATAACTGAGGCCAATAATAATGCTCACTTATCAATAATGGCAATGGTCTTATCCCGACCAAAATGTCTTACCATTCCTCCATTGTGCTTCTCCTTTATCAGGTTCTCCCTTAGGGAACTCCTTGGAATACACAATTGACTTCCCTTAAACAACATGCCATCTTGGATTATGAAATCCAACCACTTCGTCCTGTCAACTATAACAGGCTCCTTGCAAGCTTTCCAAGCTTCTGCAAAATTGGGATCTTCAGGATACAATGTCTTGAGTTCATTGAACCCAACCACTTCAATCTACATCTCTGTCAACAGTTTTTGCCTCCTACTTAAGGCATCTGGAACCCTATTCGACTTTCCACTCCTATGCTTTAAAACAAAGGTATAACTTTGCAAAAATTCTACCCATTTCATATGCTTCTAATTTAATTTTCCCTGACTACTCAGATACTGTAATGCTTGATGATCAGTAAACAAAACAAATTCCTTTAGTAACAAATAATGTCTCCATTTCTTTAATGCTTGAACTATTGCATAAAATTCCCGATCATAGACAGAGTACTTTCTCTTTGCATCATTTAACTTTTCACTGAAATAGGCAATGGGCTTACCTTCTTGGCTCATCACTGCTCCAAAGGAACCACTGGCATCACAATTCACCTGAAACACTTTATTGAAATCTGAGAGGGCTAAAACTGGTTGCTCTGTCACCTTCTGCTTCAATAGATCAAAACTCTTCGCTGCTCTAGTGCTCCACTTGAACTCTTTTCTATCCCCTCTCATTTTTTCAGTCAGGGGTGCACAAATACTACTGAAGTTTCTAATGAACTTTCTATAAAAACTGGCCAAACTATGGAAAGATCTCACCTCAGTAGCAGTTCTTGGGGCAGGCCATTCTAGATCAGCCTTCACCTTCTTTGGGTCCATCTTTAGACCCTCTGCTGACACAACAAACCCCAAGTACACTAACTCCTTTTTAACAAAGCTACATTTTTTCAAATTTATCAACAGTTTCTCCTCTCTCAACTTCTCAAAAACCCTAAGAATATGCATTAAATGCTCATCCAAGTTCTTACTGAAAATCAAAATATCATCTAAATACACAATGACAAAACTTCCTAGAAACTCTTTTAGTACCTCATTCATGAGCCACATGAATGTGCTCAGGTGCATTGGTTAGCCCAAAAGGCATGACTAACCACTCGTACAGGCCCTCTTTGGTCTTGAAGGAAGTCTTCCATTCGTCTCCCTCACGAATCTAGATCTGGTGATATCCACTTTTCAGATCTATCTTTGTGAAGTACTGAGCTCCACTCAAACAGTCCATCAGGTCATCCATCCTTGGCAAGGGAAATCTGTACTTGATTGTTATCTTATTTATGGCTCGGGAGTCTATACACATCCTCGAATCCCCATCCTTCTTTGGTGCTACTACTGCAGGTACTGCACATGGGCTCAAACTCTCTCAAATCAAACCCTTCCTCAACAACTCTTGAACTTGTCTGTTCAACTCCTCATTTTCTGCAGGAGTCATTCTATGAGCTGCCTTATTTGAAAAATTGGCTCCAGGGATCAAGTCAATCTGATGACTGATCTTCCTCATTGGTGGTAAACCCTCAAGTACGTTATCAGAAATAATCTCCTGAAACTCATCCAATAGAATAGAAACTTCTACTGGTACCTTCTCACTACCTTCCTTATCCATTCTAGGAATCAATGCATAACACATACGCTCATGCTTCATGCCTTCTAAAAATTTCCTTCCATCAATAAAGCAAATTCTAGCACTACTGCATACCTTTTCTTCATCCTTCTTCAGGGGTTTCAACTTATGACGGACTCCATCCTTCATCAGGGAATAAGTGTTTGCATGGCCATCATGTACAACACGCCAATCAAACTGCCACGACCTCCCCACCAACATGTGACATGCATCCATGGGGATGATATCACAGAGTACCTCCTCACGATAGCTTTTGATCTTGAACTTCACCATGCACTGCTCATTGACCATAACTTTGTGGTCTTTTTGTAACTAGGCAATCTGATATGGGTGTGGATGCCTTTCCCTTTTTAGCTTCAACTTCGTAACCATCTCTTCGGACACCAAATTATTGGTACTCCCACTATCAATAATGACTTCACAGCATTTGTCTTCACACTTGCACCTTGTGCGGAACAGATTCTTCCTCTGTTTTGGGTCCTTCTCTTTAGTCACCAGGGCTCTTCTAACCACTAGGGCTTCTCCCCTTTCAGCATCATCTGAATGCTCAGATTGAGCCTCTTCATTTGCATGTGCAACCCTTCCATGACCTTTTGGCCTTCTGTCTGTCCTTCCTTGGTGTTGTGGACATTCATAGGCTCGATGCCCTTCTTCACCACAATGGAAACAAGTTCCTCTAGAACCACCTATTCCGGGTCCTGGCCCAGATCATCCTCATCCTCTACCTCTTTGATTTCCACTATTTTGGTCACGAGGGTGGTAGAAGTTATCATTCTTTTGACTTCGACTGGTACCCACATCTTCATTTTTCCTTTCATCCTCATTTCGACTCGCAGAAGATCTTCCACTACCTTTTCCGCTTTGACCTCCTCGGCCTTTTTACTTGCTGTCAAATCTTTTGTTCAGCTTCTCCTCAACTTTCAAAGAAAACTGATATGCATCCTCAATAGTGGTCATTCTGACTAGGCTTAGCTCCTCTTGAATGCTCGGTCATAACCCATTAAGATAACATGCTACCTTCTCCTTGTTGGCCTCTACATGGCCCGTTCTGATGATCATTTTGTGAAAATCTTCTGTGTATTCCTTCACATATCTAATTCCTTGCCTCAACCCTTGCAATTTCTTCAGCAAATCTAACTCGTAGTCCAGTGGTATGAACTGCTTCTTTAGTTTCTCCACCATGCGATCCCAACTACTGATATTTCCTTTTCCTCTTCGATTTGTCTCCAATTGGACCTCTTTCTACCAAATATTGGCATGGCCCTTTAGCTTCATTTTTGCAAAAACTTAACCCGATCTGGGTCCTCTACTTCTTCATACTCAAAATATTCTTCTAGCTCGTTGATCCAGTCGATCAACTCTTTTGGGTTCAGACTTCCGGAATAACTGGGGACTTCTATTCTGGGTCTTTTTCTGATCTTCGAAATGGCCCTAATCAGCCGCATTTGATCTCAATCAATAGCTTCTTCTTCCTCTTCTACATCTGTATCTTCCACCTCTTTTTCATCTTCGCTTTCTCCTCTCCTTCCCGGGTCTAACCCTCTTCTCATTTGTTCCTACAATGCATCAATTTGTCTTTGAAGGGCTCTAAAACCCTCAACAGCAAATGGATCTCTTCCACCAGCATTTCTGCCACCTCTAGCACCACCACGCCTACTAGGCATCACTCTTGGGGGCATCTTGAATACCTCAAACCCACAACCACGGTCCTGGTGCGAACTGCCTCATGATCGATGATTTGTCCACATGCTCAAAAAAACCCGCTCTAATACCACCTGATGAGGGAGAAAACCTGAGACACAAAATAACACTCACAAAATAGAGAATAATATTTTATTCAAAAATATGGAACTCTTACATGCAGAGGATCTCAAATCCTCGAGCTCTATGATACATGCAAATTACAGACTTACAGAAAATTACTCAAATTCCCCTTTCGCAGCATGTGAACTTCTTTCCCCAAAAAGTTATCCAAAAATTAGAAAGTAGCCCATAAATAGCCCCTTTTAGGTTTGGAGCCAAAAACAACATTCGAGATATGAGTTTTGGCAGTTTGGCACCAAAATTACAATTTTAAATTCACATTCAAAAATTAGCACATTTCTAAAATATGCACCAACTTCTGGTAGCCATAACTTTAATCCGACCGTCGGATCTTCAATGATAATACATTTTCATAAAGCTCTCGAAAAGATGATGTTCCAAAAAGTAAGCCTATGGCATAATATTTTGGGATTTCCGCAAATTTTTGGGCCCATCTGAAACCATTTAGTGCATCAAACTAGACTCGGAAGGTTTTTTAGGGCAAAAAGTAGAAACTGGAACTTGAATAACTTTCAAACCGTGAATGATCTTGACTTGATTCTTTCACCAAAGTGCTTATTTTTCCATCCTGAACCTTCCCATAAATTTATGTCTTCCCACGCCTTCAAATTCACACCTGCTAAAAATAGCAGTTGAGCAGAAAAAGTAGAAAAGCAGTTCTGAAAGTTGGAAACTCTTATTCAACGAAAAGGGTATCCAGAAATGCAAAAACATCTATAGAAAGCAAACAACGGGAACAAAAAATGGAAATCATCTTTTTGGGTGATGCAAGATTGACCTCACACCACTAGATGCTCCTGCATCATAATAGGTGTAGGGTCATTAATAAAATGTACTTCATTTGAATGCAATCCATACAAAACAAAATTGAAGAACAAAAAATCAAAGATAAAATGTACCAAAATTGAAATAAATATTTTAAAAATGGTCTATTTCTCCATGTAGAAACCTCATGTACACATGTTTCCATTTTCATAACATTTATATTATGACAAAAAAAATAATTAATTATTTTGATTATTATTTATTCTTGTTGGTAAACTAAGAAGGAAGGTCAATAATAGAGAACCATACTATGACTAAAAATTGAGCCAACATTAGAAAAGTTCTAGACTTAGCCATGTGTAATTAATTTTTATTATAACTATAATATGGTTAAAATAATTTTAGTACCTTCAATATGATTTAATTATTAAAAAGACTACATATTTAATATTGAATGATATGCTATATTGATACATAAGGTAATAAATTAAAATAGAGCTACTCTCGTAAGGTCCACAATACCTACAAGCTAGATTAAATTTGGGAACCCTTTAAACATTATTAACTTTTTATTAAATATATTATTTTACACCATCTATTGTATATATCAAAATATATATGATTTAGGCATAGTTAAAAATATTATATTGGAAATTTTAATGATTTTAGTTTCTCTTTTAAACAAGAAACCCTTTGATGATTTTTCTTGTTGATTGGCATCTTTGCTTAGATTCAATATCTTTCTCTCCACTTTGATTTCATTTCTTTTGCTCATATTTCTCAAGAATAGAATGTTGCTACTGATTCTCTAGCTAAACGGGCTTCTACACCTCTTCGAAGATGGAATGTTTCTACTTAGTTTCTTCATCTTCTTCAAATGTTAAGTTTTAATAATTGTTTCTATATCTTAAGCTTTGTTTATTTTCTCCATTCTTTGTGGTGGTGGATTGGTGGTAAACCTCTTTGCTTTTTTCTTATCTTATTTTTCATAGAGGCTATTGCTATTTCGAAATCTCTATGTATTCTCTTAAGACTTCTTGTTTAATATAAACCTATCCTTTCTTGTCCAAAAAAATACTAAAAAATATAATCAAAACCACTATCGAAAATACACTAGAATTAAGTTGTCTATAAAATTTAGATGGCACGTGTCCTATCTTATTTTCCGTAACTACTATTACTATTTGGAAATCTCTATATAATTTTAAAAAAAAATTTGTTCAATATAATTTTATCTAAAAAAAAAAAAAATATTAAAAAAAATTAAAAACTATACCCAGAAAAACACTCAAAACCATTACCGAAAATACACTATATTTAAGTTGCCAGTAAAATTTAGTTGGCCCTGGCTGCCATCGAGGAAAGGGAAAGAACTTTTACCGTAGAATAACGAAAGCCGCAGGGTCCTTGCCTTTCCCTTCCGAAACAGGGGTGTGTTGTTCAAAATAGACCTTTGACCAAATCCATTGCAACCTGTTTGTGAGAGCCCAAACCCATTGCAACTTGTTCTTTATTAATCAATTCCCGTGCTCAGGTGTAATCATGAGACGACGACGTGCCATGGAGTAGTGCTACTTTAACACCCTGGAAATTATATGAAGCAGCTAAAATACAGCTAGAAAACACTTTCTCTTACAACTATCATGGGATGTGAGCTTTGGTACCGGAACGCTGATGAGATGAGGATAAAAAGCTTCGAGACAAATGAGCCGCCCCAACAAAAATGCGAGATTGGTATCCCTGTAAAGCCAAACCTCGCACGTACCCAAATAAAATCCAAGGCTCGCCCTGGGAAGTGACAACTCATTCATACAGCTCATGGATATCTCGTATATATACAAGTGATTCATAGCTTTCAGCCATCACAAAGCAACTCTCTTCTTCACATCTTACTTTAATTCCATATTCCCACTTCATCTCCATTACGATGGCCCTCTTCGTGTTTTTCCTCATATTTATCGTTTCATTCTCTCACCATGCTTCTGGAAATTTTTACAGCGACTTAGATATCACATGGGGCAGTGACCGCGCTAAAATACTCAACGAAGGGCAACAGTTGCAGCTTGCTCTCGACCGCTCCTCAGATATAACAAAACACCATAGTTTTCTACTCATATGATCCTTTCGTTACTGTATATATTTTAAATTGTATGTCGAACCTAAATTTAGACTTCATATGATAGGCTCAGGATTTCAATCCAAGAAGGAATACCTGTTTGCAAAAATCGATATGCAAATAAAGTTGGTTCCCGGTAACTCGGCAGGCACTGTAACAGCATACTATGTAAGTCCCTTTAATATATCGTAGTCCTCGGATTAGTAATGACATAGGACGTATTATCCTTCTCAGTTGAGCATGGCAGATAAATTAATCTATTAAAATATTTGCTGCAGCTGTCGTCACAAGGGAATAACCACGACGAAATAGATTTCGAGTTTCTGGGAAACCTTTCTGGAGATCCCTACGTCATGCACACTAATGTCTACTCTCAAGGCCAGGGCAATAGGGAGCAACAATTCTACCTCTGGTTTGATCCCACCGCCGATTTTCACACTTATTCTGTGCTCTGGAATCCTCAACAAACTATGTAAGTAATACAAACATTACTCGAGATTTAACGATATCGTTATAGTTGTAATATATCATGGTGGTCGTACTGTGCAGATTTTCTGTGGATGGGACACCGGTTAGAGTGTTTATGAACAACGAGAAGCTGGGCGTTGCATATCCGAAGAATCAAGCGATGAGACTATATTCGAGCCTGTGGAATGCAGACGATTGGGCGACCAGAGGCGGCGCAGTGAAGACCGATTGGAGCAAAGCACCCTTCGTTGCGTCTTTCCGCAATTTTATAGCACAGGCCTGCAGAAGCTCTTCTGACTGCTCTGCAAATTCATGGTGGAGTCAGGCGGCCTTGGATCTCACTCAACAGCAGAAACTGAAATGGGTGCGCAAGAACTACATGATTTATGATTACTGCTCGGACAGAAAAAGGTTTCCCCAGGGCCTTCCTGCCGAATGCTCCACCCAGAGAGTTAATTGAACAAAAACACTGAATTAGTTTGAGTGGACAGAGCAGAGCATACATTTTGTAAATATTCTTGAAATTTTCAGTACTTCAATTTCTTCAATTCGCTTGAGATTACAATAACTAGAGTAGGATATGATGAACTGTAATCACTTGAAATAAAATAAAACGTACCCATTTTGTGTGAGAATCCCCTCTATGTATTCATTACAAAGAAACTACTAATTGCTGGACAAATTGGGTCGTCATCCCTATTTTAGAGGAAGAGCTTGCTCTGTAATTATAATTGGAAAAAGAATCGACAAAATGCCATTTTTATTTATATATAAATGAGTGTGTGTAAAGCAGTCGACAAAGCTGCTGGTTTGTGAGCGATTTGGGTTCGAATACCAATAGCTACTTTTCGCTTTGCCGGCATAATAATTACATACATTAACGATGGATCCAAGATTAAATATATAAAAATAATAATAAAAGTTATTGCTTTAATTCATATATGATTCTATTTTTCATAGATATCCATAAAAGGTTTCTTGTTTTAATGTTTACAATCACCTTTTGACTTCACAATCATTTTTTTTTTGAGAATCTAATTATTAAATATTCAATATATTATTAAAAAATTATTATATATAATTATTGATATAGTACTTATGTGATCAAATATGAAAAATAAAAAATAAGAATTTGTATCTATAAATGATATAATATGAATATACAATGTGGTAATTGATTGACTCTATTATTCATTGATCTTTATAAAAGACTTTTGCATTATAACTTTTACAACTATTTTTTGGTGAAAATCTAACAAAATATTAATACATAACCACCCAACACATTACAAACAAAGTATTAATATATAACTTCAAATTAACCATATGATACAATATTTTAGCATTCTTTTGTTTAACTACATCATATTTGTTTTTTAGCTAGGGATCGCAAAAAGTAGGACAAACAAAAACAATCTAAACAATCATTTATTCACTACCATAGTTATCAAAACTTAATTGTCTTGGTTAGAAAATTGTTCTTCTTTTGATGTCTTGGTTAGAAAAAGTTTACTATTGTGGTTACTAAAATGGTTCTGTGATCAAGGGAAAATCCTAAATTTTGTTAGAGGGGTTAGCACAATAACATTAAAATTCCTATGAAATAACAAAGCACAAAGGAAATAATGTAAAGACAAAAGGGACAATGTTACCCTATGTCTCCACCTTCCATGATTGACTTTTGTTACACCTCCTAGCTTGCAGTAAATAAAAATGCCCTCAGATTTATGTGAGCAGCTATGCCTAAAGACTAAGCCCTATGCAAGTGTTGAAGGATTTGCAGAAAATAAAATAACCCTACAATGGATTAGAATGACTATGACTGTAAAAATTATAACCCTAAGTTGACAGAAAATAGACATAGACTAGAGGTCAAGAAATCAAAAGACCAAGAGAGCAAGAGAGAGAGCAAAATTGCCCTTTTATAAAAACTGCAATTTTGAATGTGTGGCCAGGATGAAAAGATGACAAGAACCCTAAGATCAATGATCAAGATTAAATGTTGATGTGCACATTAGAGTTAGGTCAAAATTAGGGCAAAAGGTAAGAATGAAGGGCCAAGATTGAATTATAAGATAATTCAATCAAGGGTCGAATTTAAATGAGATGTCAAAAGTCAAGAATTAATTTGGAAGATAAGGCTGGCACGGACAAAGAGGTTGCTGGAGAAATTAAATAATAAAATTTATTTACTCCAAGTGACTAGTAAATAATTAAATAAAGATATTATTTAATTATGGAGGAATATGACAAAAGAATTGTTTTGAATTAAATAATGATTTAATTCAAAACTCAAGAGAATTGACTAAATTAAATAAATCCAATTCATTTAATTTCAATGAGAGAAAAAGCTAGTGAATATTTAAATAATTAGAATAATTATTTAATTATAGTGGAAAGTGGACAAAAATTAAATAAATAAGAATTTATTTAATTTTTAGAAGAAGGGGACTTAATTAGTGACGTAATTAAATAAATAAGATTTATTTAATTAATCAAAAAGACATAAATGACAAAGGAAAATTAAATAAATTATGAAATTTATTTAATTAAAGGAAGACTTAGATAATTAATGACGTATTAGATAAATAAATAATATTTATTTATTTAATAATCAAGGAGGAACGAATGACATGAATTAATTCAATAATTATGAATTATTTAATCAATAGTCGAATGTGAACCAAGGACATAATTAAATAACTTAATTATGCTAGGACGAAAGTGGTAAAAATGAAGCTTGCAGGCCTAGGTCATTTTTAGGTGTCTACATTTTGCCCCTCTTTGTCATAATGTCGCTTGTCGCATTGTGACAAAAAAAATAAGTCAAGAATATGCCCCAGTGAAGGTACGGAGTATTCCTGCCCCCTCGGGAAATTTTCAAATTTTGGGTCGGGGCCAGAAAAATTTGCAAAAGGTCTCGATAAATCAATTTAATGGCTAGAAAAATAGCGGTGCAGTCGGTTTCAGATTCTGACATGTTTAAAGCAACTTATGGAGAGGTCAAAGGTGCGGAAATGAGCCTCTAGTATTAACTGCGGTTGAAAAATGTCATTTTCACCCTATAAATAGGAGGTCAAAGGGGTAAAAGTCAATTCACTTTCACTATTCACCTTGCGAATCCTGAGAGCTCAGAGCGAAAGGCGCAACAGCTACGATGGTTATTTCAGTGACAGAGCACCGTGGCGAGATCGTGAGGACCTTCAGATGGCCAGAGGGCTCAGGACCAGCGGTACGTACCCTAAACTTACTTTATCATTTTCTCGTTTTACGTGTTTTTTAATGCTTTCTAGGGTAGTGAACGAATGCGCCGCGACACATATGCATTCGCGTAAGTCGCAATTGCCTTCACATTCACCGCATTTGATGCGTCGCGACGCAAGTGCTAAGGAAAAATGAGACGCACCGGCGATTTGCGCCGCATTTGATATTTGGTGTGACGCAAGTGCTTAACCGAATCGCATTTGACGTTTCAAGTGCCACAATCGCAATGTTGCGATGCAACTGATTTTCTGAAAGTTGCAAGTGATATTCGGTGCTGCATTCACAATGGGGCGATGCAAACACCGAAATTCGTGACGCAAGTGTAATTAAGCGACGCACTTGATTCGGTGCAACGCATTTGATTTTTGGAACGACGCACTTGTGTTTTTGCGACGCAATTGCATTTTTGTGACGCATTTGCCTGTTTTCTTACTTTAACTTGCTTTCATGCTTTCATGCCCTAAGTTATTTTCCATGATGGTCACGGTTGCCCCAAAAGTGCTAATGCAGTGTTCATCTTTTTGTAGAGGCAACTTGCCCCTATTTATACGAGAGAGAGAAGACCGAGGACCTTTCAGTTTGGTGATCAGCTAGGCTCGCGAGAGCGGCAACGATTGATGAGACTCGGTCTATTCCATGCTGCGTTCATGCTCGCCATTCGGGCGAACAGGGGTTTGCTGATGGCGCTGTGCAAGAGATGGCGTTCCAAGACCTGTTCCTTTCACCTACCAACAGGTGAGGCTACGATTACTTTGGAGGACGTCTACTGTATTCTCTGGATTTTGATTTGAGGGGAGCGGATCATGTACGATCCCCGTCATGGCGAGCAGACCTTTCGGGCGTACTACTAGGATCAGGGTGCCGGACTCAGCATTGAGGGTTACGAGATCCATTGGGATTTCCTGGCGGAGCACTACAGTCACTTTGATGCATTTCTGGTGACTCTGATTGGTGGGATTTTGGTTCTTGACTGCCGAGGACACGAATTTCTGATTAGTTGGGGGGATGTCATGGTCGGCATGCGACGAGATAGGACAGTTTATGCATGGGGTCCTTGTTTGCTGGGGACACTTTATCATCAGCTGCATGACATTGTGTACAGGAGAGGAGAGAGTATCTCCTATGGGACCACACTGATGATCTGGGCATGGGAGCATATTGCCATATTTCGGCCTCCTATCGACAGACCACAGCTGGTCGAGGGGATGCCTTACTCCTACTACTATGCCGGTGCATTACAGCAGACTCATGTGGGTGAGACAGGGTGGTGGCGGCATCGGATTGATACCATGGTGACCTTCATCTGGAGACCCTACAGGGATTGTGAGGCATGGGATGATGAGGACGATCATCTCAGTTTTTGCAGGCAGTATCGATACCTCATTAGCCGGACAATGCAGACATCGTTGATTATTGAGATGTACCTGCCGCAGCGTGTACTGAGACAGTTCGAGGAGCAGCAGGATGTACCCATGGGGACGACAGAGTATGCCCGATCATCCAGAGAGTATGCATGGGGGCCGGCCATCCCAGTGGCCTTCGCGACACAATAGATAGATGGGCTAGTAGCCCAGGCTTGGGGTTGGAGAGGTGGAGCAGCAGATCTAGGTACCACACCAGCCTATGATCTATGGTGGCAGGCACGCCGACCCGTGCCATTGACAAATCCTGACGGGCCAGCACCAGTTGACAGGCGGTCAGTGATTCCACGAGTGCCACGAGCCAGACGAGGGGGCAGAGGCAGAGGCAGAGGCAGGGGCAGGGATGGAGATGGAGGGAGGGGTGGTGATGGAGGGAGGGACGGAGGCAGGGGTGATGATGGAGGGCGAGGTGGAGATGGGGGTCGGGGTGATGATGGAGGTCAAGGTGGAGACGGAGGCCGTGGTGGAGACGGAGGTCGAGGTGGAGATGATGGTGGAGATGGCAGGAGGCGACGGCGGGACATACAAGTACCAGGTCGCAGGGTGCGACAGCGCGTGGCGAGGGTAGCATTAGATGCTATCCCCGAGGTTGGCGAGGAGGGGGAGCCAAAGGTGGGGGGATAGGAGGAGGCGGAGGGGGAGAGATAGGAGGAGGATGTTAGGGCACCAGAGGTGGATGTGGCAGGGGAGGGGGAGGCGGAGGGAGAGAGACAGGAGGCGGAGGTGGCAGGAGAGGAGGAGGCGGGGGTGGCAGGAGAGGAGGATGATGATGATGACGAGGAGGATGAGGCCATAGGTGAGGCAAAGAGACTCCTGAGATGGAAGATGGTGGAGGGTGAGGAGGAGATACCATCCTCAGAGTTGCCACCGGATGCTACAGCTGATCAGCGAGTGGCCGATCTGTAGCAGAGATTAGATGCCAGCCAGGCACATGTGAGGTCCCTATAGTCGGCACTGGAGGTAGCCTGTGTAGAGCGGGATTAGGCGGTGATTCGCCAACAGGATTTAGCGTGATGGTGCACAGAGTTTGCGGCCCTATGTACAGGACCCATAGGAGACATGGCTCGGGAGTTGGCCAGAGTGAGCATGAGGCTAGGGCAGTACAAGACATTATATGAGCAGGCAGTGCCACCAGAGCGATGGGATCCTACCTTGTCTTGATCACAGACGAGGACAGGCAGTGGGCACAGGTCGGGTAGTGGCAGTGGTACCAGGAGCCACACCAGTGTTGGAGGGTCAACTTCCATAGGACACACATCAGGCCACAGATCACATCGCTCCCGCATGCATACTCCGAGTCATCATTCAGGGCATAGTCAGGGTTCTATTGGTTCAGCACAGAGGTCAGTATAGGGTCAGCCACCAGTGACAGATCCTACCACTTCTCAGAGTTCAGCAGCAGTAACCTCACAGGTGCTCCCTACTGTCACGATGATGCCTTCATTCGCAGTTCCCTCATTTTCGCAGACACAGGCCACTACAGGACCATTCATTGCTTCAGAGCCAGTGACAGGGCCTCAGCCACCACCACATTCTTCACCCTGAGGGGATGATGAGAGCCTACCCTAGGGGCATATTTGTATTTGGACACACTATGTTTATTGTTGAGCCCGCGAGCTCCATTTTTGGGATATCCATTGACTCTATCCTGTGACATTGCATATTTTTGAGATGATATTTATATGATGATGCAGTTTTGATGTGGCCTATATGTGTTATGTGATGTTCTATGCATTATGTGTGTATGATATATGATGCTTAATTTATGATGCCATTTATGTATTATGATGTCTATGTTGTGATTTTTGATGCCATGATGATGCAATATTCATATGCTTATGTTAATGATGTGCATGATACCTTTATGTAAAAGATGCAATGATGATGATTATGTTAATGCGATGTTTGTGATTATGTATATGATGTAATGCCATGTATGATGTTATTTAAAGCCATGGATGATGTATGTATGGACCTAATGCAATGGATATATCATGTATGCACTTATGTTTTTGAATGACATAGGATATCATCGCAGGATGGACGAGAGAAGATGGCGAGACTAATGAGAGAAGATGACCAGACCAAAGAGGAGAAGATATGAGACCTATGAGAAGATACAAATCCATCAAAACTTTACTATAGGACTTTTAATATTCGTTGCTCTTTAATCATCATTGGGAAAACTGTTGTAATGGTCAACAAACACCAAGATATGACATAGATCTAGGTGTGCAAGGTCATCCCATTACCCAAGACAAAACAGTCACAGACAAGGATGAGTATGGCTCATACTAGGAGCATGCTTGCCCCAGTCTTGTTGTCATCATCAATCATAAGCAGAAAAAGACAATGACAGATCATGAAACGTCGTTGCTTCTCTAAATCCTGTTGCCAGGACATCCTTGAGAAACTAGTGACATGATTGTAAAAAAAAATGAAGTCTCTATCATGATATGTCATTGCTTTTCTAAATCCCAAGATCAGGATCTCGCTGAGAAGCTAATAGTCATGCGTGTCAATTGTCATGCCACGTCACTGCTTCTCTAAATCCTGTTTAATGGGATCTCGCTGAAAAACTAATAACATGATAAAAGATGAAAAGACAATTGCTAAGTGTTTGTCAAGTGCATCTGGATATCCCTTGTTCTGATGCCAAGGTGTCATGTCTGATGATGTCAAGATGTCCGAATGTTTAAAGTTTTGGTGACCTTGAAAATGTCGAGACTTGGTGGATTCAGGAAGGACACATCCTGAATGATGCCGAATGTCGGGAGGATTTGATCCCTAATGGTAGTAAGGGGTCCCTCAAAATAATGACAATGCCTAGGAAGGACACATCCTAAAGCATAAGTGACAAAGTTGGTTCTTCAGAAGGACTCATCTGAAGAACACTAATGTCAGGAAGAGTGATCCTTAGATGTCAAGAGGATCGCTTGAAAGGCCGAATGACGATGACGACGCCTAGGAAGGACACATCCTCAGGCGTAAATGATAGAGGTTATCTTTCAGAAGGACTCATCTGAAGACTAACCAAAATTTGACAGTTTGATCATTAATACTGATTTGACGTGCTTTGACTTGTGTTTGACTGAGGTTGACTTGTGTTTGATTATATGCCGATATTGCCTTGATGAGAGTGTCATGTTGAATAAAAGATTGTTTTACTTTGTTTCAGGAGTTTGCCCATTTGGAAAAATGATTGAAGACTTCTGACGTGTGTGCCAGTGTAATGCCATGAACCCTAACAAACTGACCTAGTGCGGCCTCGGGGGCTCATCGATAGATGGCCTTGCCTACATCATACACTCAGAGACCTCGTAGTTTGACACTACCAATGACTTTGTCTTGATGAGCAAAGATTGCGCCATGATTTATTTTGACAAACCTAATAGGACTGACCTAATGTCTCGGGGACTCAAGTATGAGTCTTGCCTACGTAGAAAATGCGCAGAGACAACGTAGTTCGGACAATGACATGGACTTAGTGACTTGATTGACTTAGACCAGAGATGACAGTGCACTTGTGTGCCTTGCGCGGTCGAATGTTTTGTTTGGTTTTTTTCAGGACGTTTTATGATTTTTTAGGTCTTTTTTCAGGCCACTTTGCAATGTTTTTGGTCTTTTTTTTTAGGACTTTTTATGATGTTTTTGTCTTTTTTCAGGACTTTTTACCGCAGTTGCCTGATAAACATTTTGCCCCCAGTCAGGTTTAATATTTAGCCATTTGCAAGGGATACAGATAAGATGCTGTTGACTTGCTAGACAAACAGTCATCAAGGCTTGATGTCAATCATTCATCCACTAGGACAGGTAGAGTAGGATATGACGGTGACCTACGGAATAATGGTGAGGATAGCTTTCATCCTAAGCCAAGTTTAGACCAAGTGACAATAGATGGCAGAGCAATGATTGATTACGCATGGTGCCTGCTTGCCAAGTTTTCACCATGGTACTTGTCCAAAGCGCCTGTTTGCCAGGTTTTCACTATTAGATGAATTATTTTTCTTTTTACTATTTTTGTGATTTTTTTTATTTTTTTGGTGTCACCACGCCTGTTTGCCAGGTTTTCATCAAGGTGACGATTTTTTCATTTTTCAATTTTTTTGTATTTTAGGGCCCTCCAGCTTTGTCCTCTGATGCTATGCGTAGAACTTTCGGAGGTGTAAACTGTTGATGGGCTCAGTCAATTGTTCCCCATCTGGAGTTGCCAGTTGATATGCTCCAGAACCAAAAGAAGATATGATGATATATGGACCCAGCCAGTTTGGTTCAAACTTTCCTGGCTTTTCTCTGTCTGCTTGGTTCTTAGGGTTCTGCATGAGAACCAGGTCGCCAATGTCGAACTTTCTGACCATGACCTTTTTATTGTAGCTGCGACAAAGGCGGTTTTGATATGCCTGGAGGTGATTCAATGAGTTTTGTCTTCTTTCATCCAGCATTTCCAGCTCGTGCAAGCGTGATTGTCGGTATTCCTCTTCATTAGTTAGACCCTTCAAAGAGACCCGTAGTGAAGGAATTTCGACCTCAATGGGTAAGATGGCTTCCACGCCAAAAACCAGGGTTAATGGGGTAGAAGTCAGAGGCATCTCAATGCTAGTTCAAGAAGCCCACAGAGCGCGGTTGTTGTATGTGCCAATCAGCGCTAGCTGCCATTGGATGTGCTGATCTCGATAATGGTTTTATCTCGGACGCCTTCGTACTTACCGCTCTCGGGGTATGGGGATGAAAAGTGGTGTTGATATGGAATCGCCTGTACATGCACGACGCCTTGCCTTTTAACCCATCGCCCGCGTCGATGATGGACTGGAGGCCGTGACCGCAAATGATGTAATTCGAGGATAAACTTTGATATTTGTTTGCCAAGAATGTATGTCACTGAATGGCTTCCGGATCCACTTTGTGAAATACTCAGTGGCGGTGATAATGAATTTATGGCCGTTGGAGGAGGTTGGATGAATCTTACCCACGAGGTCGAGTCCCCATTGAGCAAAGGGCCATGGAGAAGTGATTGGCCGAAGTTCTTGTGTTGGAGCATGGACCAAATCACTATGGATCTGACACTTGCGACAGGTTCTGACATATTTGATTGCATTTTTTTCCATTGTCGGCCAATAATATCCAAGTCTCGTTAGTTTCTTAGCCAGAGTAGGACCGCTTGAATGAGATCCGCATATACCATCGTGCACTTCTCGTAAGGTCGTACATGCTTCATCGGTGTCAAGACATCTAAGGAGGGTATTGTCGAAACTACGGTGGTATAGGGTGTCACTGATAATGGCATACCTTGTGGATTTTCTAATGAAGGACTTCCTTTGGTTATTGGATAGGTTCGATGGAAGGGTGTGAGTCCTTAGATAGTCATAAATGTCCTGATACCAGGGAGAGTTGGGACCAACAAGTTCGCAAACCATTTCTGACTCTGGGATATCATATGCCAGTATCAACAGCTGTTCTACTAGGAACTCAAATTGTGACACATTTTTAGGGATGTCCAAGAGAGAACTGATAGTAGCCATTACGTCAGCTGCTTTATTCTGTACCCTGGGGATTTGTTCAAAAGACACTGATTGGAAGTATGTTAGGAAACTATCCACCATCCTCTTGTAAGGAAGCAACTTCTCATCCTTTGTTTCATAGTCACCATTCACTTGGTTGATTACTAGTTGGGAATCCCCGAATACAAGCAATGTCTGAATTTTCCATTTGATTGCCAGCTTGAGACCTGTAACTAGTGCTTCGTATTCGGCAATGTTGTTTGTGCAAGGGAAAGCAATTCGAAATGACTTAGGAATTGAATCCCCTCGTGGTGTGATGAATAAGATTCCAGCCCTTGAGCCATGACCAGTGTGAGACCCATCAAAATACAGCTTCCATGGTGTTGCTGGTTTCGTATGGAAGATGGACTCGTCCGGAAAATCAGTTACCAACGGATGAGAGGCTTGCATTGGTGCATCTGTGAGTTGATCTGCTATTACTTGCCCTTTTATTGCCTTGCGTTCAACATAC